>WBNM01006316.1:0-14741 GCA_013399055.1 Ramphastos sulfuratus
TCCTTGCACACCTGCAGGTCCCTCAGGGCAGGAGATGGAGGAGGTTTAGAAGGGGCAGAGTGCAGATCCCAGAGGAGTCAGATTTCATACCAGGAGCCTCAAAGCCCATGTGGAAGGGCAGCACAACTCTCCTCAGGGCACCTGAGAGCAGGGTGGGATCTCTCCCCACAGTCCCTCCTTCCAGTAGCTGCATTGGCAGTCCCCTCTTGTGCCAAATAGATTGCACTGCTACCTCCCAGCTTCCACTCTACTTCAGGACCAAGCTGACACTGGACTTCCTTCTCTGGGAAGTCCTTTTTCTGCCTTCTGAATGTGGGGCTGGAGGCAGTATGGAGCTCTGCTCCACCTTCAGAGGCATCCACTGAGAGGCATAACCACCTGGGTGACCTCCGGCCCCAAGCCATGCCCCATGCAGCACAGGAGCCCAACAGCTGCTGCAGCAAAGAAGGCAGAAGCTGCTTTCTCCCCAACCAGCAAGCCTCACATGAGCAGCAGGGGAGAGAAGTGTGGACCTGCATCCTCTGATGAAGGCTGAGGATGAGGGTGCAATAGCTTCCAACTAGAGCAGATTTAGACTGGGCATGTGGGGAACAAGTTCTGCCCCAGGAGGCTGCTGGAACACACCACATCCTGGGCTGCATCCAAAGCAGTGTGGGCAGAGATGGAGAGAGAGGATCCTGCCCCTCTGCTCTGCTGAGACCTCACCTGCAGCACTGCATCCAGCTCTGCAGCTCTCAACACAGCAAGGACATGGACCTGATGCAGAGGGTCCAGAACCTCCCTAGACCTGCTGGGCACACCTTTCCCACTGCATTCCAGGAGACCAATGCCCTCTTGGCCACCAGGGCACATTGCTGGCACATGGAGAACTGCTCCAAGGTCCTTCTCCTTGGAGCTGCTTCCAGCAGGACAACCCCTAGCTTGTGCTGGTGAGACACTCAAGGAGGGGGCAGTGGCTGCACAGGGGAGGTGGGGGATGGTCAGCACCATTCGTGCTCATCAGTTTGCTTGCAAGCACTTGGGGAGGGCAGCTGGCAGGAGACATTTTACTCTGCTCCTGCAAGACCTCACCTGGAGTGCTGCATCCAGATCACAGCAAGGACATGGACCTGGTGGAGAGGGTCCAGAGGAGGCCATGAAGATGCTCAGGGGCTTGGAGCAGCTCTGCTGTGAGCACAGGCTGAGGGAGCTGGGGGGGTGCAGCCTGCAGAGGAGAAGGCTCCAGGCAGAGCTCAGAGCTGCTGCCAGTGCCTGAAGGGCTCCAAGCAGGCTGCAGAGAGACTGTGCCCAAAGGGCTGCAGGGACAGCACCAGGGCAAGGGCTGCAAACTAGAGCAGAGCAGCTTGAGCTTGGCTGTGAGGAACAAGTTCTGCAGCAGGAGGCTGCTGGAACACTGCAGCAGGTTGCCCAGGGAGGGGGTTGAGGCCCATCCCTGGAGATGTTGCAGGTGAGGCTGGACAGGGCTGTGGGCAACCTGCTCTAGTGGAGGATGTCCCTGCTGAGTGCAGGGCTTGGGCTGGATGAGCTCTGGAGCTCCCTTCCAGCCCAGCCCATGCTGTGATCCTATGAGGAGAGCAGTCTCTCCTGCACTAGGTCTGCCCCTGGAGGTGTCAGATGGACAGGAGCCAGCTGGCATGTGGTCAGCAGTGCAAGCACAAGGTGCAAGCACTCCTGGTGCCAGTTTGGCACAAGTGGGGACTGCTGCTGCAGCTGCTGCTGGACTCAGCTGGTGAAGCCCTGGCTGAGTGCACAGCTTCATTGTGCTCCCGAGATGAATGGAGGCAGCTCCACAGCCTGCTGCAGGTCATGGAGGGAAGAACATTTGTAAGGCAGCAGGCAGCTGGATTAGAAAGGTGAAGCCCAAAAAGCAAATGAAAAGAGAATCACTGATGATGGATGGGAAAGCAGTACCTGGGCCCAGCAGCCTCTCTCTGCCTGCACTGCTGAGCAGGAAGAGCTGAGCTGAAACCACTGCAAGAGCTTGGGCAGCCACAGGGGCTTGCAGGACCTGCTGCAGGTCACAGCCAGCTGCTGAGCTGCTTGCCCAGCCCTGCTGGGAGCCCCTGCTGCTGCCCCTGCTGCCCACAGCTGCTCTGCAGCCCTTTGTTTGGGTCACTGCTGGCAGAGCCTGCCTCAGGGAAGCTCAGCAGTGAGCAGTGCTGCCTGCTATGCATCCTCTGCTGCACTTGGTCATGCCCTGTCTCTGCAGAGCAGACATGCCCTGACATCTGGAGCATGCTTCTTGAGGGCCTTGGGAGAGACCTCTCCTGCCAGAGCAGGGTGTAAAGGTCATTACTGCAGCTTGCTTTGTTAATTGCTGCTGATTAGGCAACTTCCTGGGCAAGGGTGGGGGGGAAAGACATTTGAGTAGGACTGAGTTGATCAGACAGAAGAGTTCCAAACTCCTCTCTCTGCACCAGAGGCCAAGGTGATGCAGGCAGAGGCTGTGGCTGCCAGGCAGACTGGTTGTGAGCCTCAGGATGTGCCATGCATGGTGCCAGGGGAGTGGAGGAGCCAAGGTGAGCCACTGCTCAACAACTGCTGCCCAGGCAGGCACTGAGGATGCTTGGACTGGTCAGCCACAGAGCAACTTCCTCTCCCCACCACGGCAAGGAGGGCACAGCTCCAGCACCCCCAGCACCCCTCCCTGTGACCCTTCTGCACCTTTGCATCACCACTGCAGCTGGTTGACTCTGGGCCCATCAGAAAGCCCACCTTCCCTGCTGCCACCCTCCCTGCTGCCACCTTCCCTGCCTGGCATCAGGCCACCTCCACACCATCATGGCACAGCCTGGGGACCAGTCTGCCCACACTCCACCTCCTTTTCCTTCAGGATCAAGGCAATCCCCAACAGATTTCAGTTCCTGTTTCCTGAGTCCTGAATAATCAGAGCCTTCCTGTGCCATCTGTCCCCACCAGGTCACTCTCTGCCAGCTGGGATGAGAGGGAAGACACAGACACAACTGCCTGACCCCAGGCAGGACACCTGCTGCAGGGCAGAGCACAGAGCCCAGGCAGGACACCTGCTGCAGGGGAGAGCACAGAGCCCAGGCAGGACATCTGCTGCAGGGCAGAGCACAGAGCCCAGGCAGGACACCTGCTGCAGGGGAGAGCACAGAGCCCAGGCAGGATACCTGCTGCAGGGGAGAGCACAGAGCCCAGGCAGGACACCTGCTGCAGGGCAGAGCACAGAGCCCAGGCAGGACACCTGCTGCAGGGCAGAGCACAGAGCCCAGGCAGGACACCTGCTGCAGGGCAGAGCACAGAGCCCAGGCAGGACACCTGCTGCAGGGTAGAGCACAGAGCCCAGGCAGGACACCTGCTGCAGGGCAGAGCACAGAGCCCAGGCAGGACATCTGCTGCAGGGCAGAGCACAGAGCCCAGGCAGGACACCTGCTGCAGGGGAGAGCACAGAGCCCAGGCAGGACACCTCAAAAAGCAGCTTGGTTCAGCACCCTGCACAACCCCATCCATGCACCAGACTCTGAAGCAAACCAGGAGGAGGTTTCCCAGGTGGAGAAGCACAAGCAGAAAGCCTCATCCCAGCCCCATCATTTCCTAGTGGGATGAGGCTGGCCCAGATCTGTTCCCCTCACTGCTCTAAGGGATGTATTGTCCCTGCTGTAAGTGCTCCCCCACACCCCAGACCCTACCTCTGCACAACAGCAGCAGAGAGACCTTCCCCAGTGCTTTGCTGAGCCCTACCCCTGCCTTGCCACTTGTCAAAGAGCTTACAGGGAGCCAAGAGAAGGCCCAGAGGTGGAGCTTGCACCGGCCAGCTCCTGCTGGCTCCTCCAGCACACAGGCAGGCTCGGCACAGAGCAGCCCCAAGAGCATCCATCTGAGAGGGGTGGGGATAAGATGGTTCTTGCTCTGTGCATCATCACGCAGCAGCAGCACCCTCTGGGCAGTAAGATGCACACAGCAGAGGACCACCAGGCCACCACCCAGCCCTTGAGGAGAGCTGCTGGCATCACTACAGCTGGGACTGCTGAAACCACCCACAGAGGAGCTACAATCCCTGCTGGAATGGTAGTGCTGGAGGCCACTCCTCTGCTGCACCAAGCTCAGGGATGCTGCTGCTGGGCTCAGAGCAGTCAAATCCTCCCTCCCTGGGCAGGTCTTGCATTGAGCTCAGCAGGAGACAGAGCAGCAGGAGCCCCCACCCCGAGCAAGGACCCTTTAGAAGCTTAGCAAAGGACAAGGTTAAGACATAACCAGGTCCTGCTGGGCTGGGAGGAGCTGTGGGGGTCAGGCAGCTCCAAACCCAAGGAGCAAAAGGACTCTGAAATGAGAGGAGCAGACAGCAAAGTGCAGGGATGCCCTGGCAGAGACACATCAGGGATGGCCTCTGCTGGCTGAAGCTTTGGCTGCAGAGTCTCTGCCTCAGTGCTGGAGGCTATGGGTGGCACTTAGGAGACTTCAAGGAGGGCTCTCAGTGCCACCAAGCTGGAGGACATGAGGTTCCCCTAGGGAAGGCTGACAGCAAGGCTGGAGGGAAAGGCTCTCCTCAGGAGGCCCAAGGAGGCTTCCTGAGGTAGTCTGGAGGTCCCCAGAGGAGAGGCACTGCTGGGCCCTTCCCAGGCCAGGCTGAACTCAGGTGTTACTGAGCTGGGAAGGAGAGGGGAGATGTGATTCAGCAGGGCTGGAACTCCACAGGCTCTTCAGTGTCATGGCCAAGGAAATTAAATGTCCACCTGCCAGCTGCACTGCAGCTCACTCCTTGCTCCAAGCCCCAAACCTTCCTCCAAGCCCCAAACCTTCCTCCAAGCCCCAACCTTCCTCCAAGCCCCAAACCTTCCTCCAAGCCCCAAACCTTCCTCCAAGCCTCAAACCTTCCTCCAAGCCCCAAACTTTCCTGCTGCCCACCTTCCTGGCACAAGTGCACAGCAAATCATAGAAGCCCAGAACTGTTTGGGCTGGGAAGGCTCTCTGAGACCATCCAGTCCAACCTTCAACCCAGCCCCACCATGGCCACCAAACCCTGTCCCCAAGTGCCATGGCCACACAGTTCTTGAACACCTTCAGGGATGGGGACCCCACCATGTCCCTGGGCAGCCTGTGCCAATCCCTGACCACTCTGGCAGCAAGGAAATGCTTCCTCACCTCCAGCCAACTCCACAAATGCCAGTGAGGGTGGAGAGGGTCTTGGAACTTCCATCCCAGGCTGCCTGGAGACAGTGGGAGCAGCTCCTGGGCTCCCTGCCAGGGAGGTTTGGGGCAGGCAGAGCAGTGGGGGGCAGCAAGAGGGAGAAACCTCACTGCTGAGCCCCTGTGATGCCAATCTGGGAGTGCTGGAGGGGAAACCCACATGGCTGCAGCAGGTGGGCACCCAACTCCTATTGTCACAGCCACCAGCCCTGCTGGGCTACAGTGTGGGGCAGGGGCACAGCATCCTTCAGCATGAGGCAGAGGTGTGCAAGGGCTGCTGCAGAGCAGCTGCTGCCAGTGCTTGCTGTGGGGCACTGCCAGCACCCACCCAGCTTGCCAGGCTGCTGTCTCTGTCTGCTGAAGCCAGCACATTTCGGTTTGTGCCTCCCAGTCTGCTCAGATTGACTCTGCCCCTTCACCCTAATGAGTCCACCCAGCTGAAACAAACACAATCTGTCCGTGGAGGGCTGGGGAGGGTGTCTGGGGGCACTGCAGAGGCACTGTGGTGGGTGCAGAACCAAGACAAGCTGGCAGGCAGCACAGCCTGAGGCCACAGCCCTCACCACACACAAGCTCCTCACTGCTCCAGGGGCTGAAGACCTGAGCATGAAAAGATCCCTCTGGAAAGCAAAGCATCCTCCTCAGGCTCCAGCCTGGGCACAGCTCTGATGTTTCCTTCCTTTCCTTGCCCATTTCCTGTGCTGCTCGATTGCCTTTCCAGCTAATTACCCCCGGGGGCTAGGGGCATGAGCCACATGGTAGCATCTGCACTGGCTGCCAGCAGTGACCTCAGCGGCTCAGAGGACAGCAGGAGCCTCCCTGCATTCCAGGCTTCCCCTGAGAGACAGCAGAAGGCTCCAGCAGGAAGGAGGAGCTCTGCATCCAGCACCTGTGGTCTGTTCTACTTTTGTGGCCAGCTCACCTGCACCATCTCACCTGCACCCTCTCCCCTGTACCATCTCACCTGCACCAGCTCATCTACATAAGCTCACCTGCACCATCTCACCTGCACCCTCTCCCCTGTACCATCTCACCTGCACCAGCTCATCTACATAAGCTCACCTGCACCATCTCACCTGCACCCTCTCCCCTGTACCATCTCACCTGCACCAGCTCATCTACATAAGCTCACCTGCACCATCTCACCTGCACCCTCTCCCCTGTACCATCTCACCTGCACCAGCTCATCTACATAAGCTCACCTGCACCATCTCACCTGCACCCTCTCCCCTGTACCATCTCACCTGCACCAGCTCATCTACATAAGCTCACCTGCACCATCTCACCTGCACCCTCTCCCCTGTACCATCTCACCTGCACCAGCTCATCTACATAAGCTCACCTGCACCATCTCACCTGCACCATCTCACCTGCACCATCTCACCTCCACCAGCTCACCTACACCATCTCACCTACACCAGCTCACCTGCACCAGCTCCAACAGCCTGTGGCTGCCCATGCTGTGATGGTGACCTCCACAAGGACCCTGCAGCACTCAGTCCCTGAGGGCACTGCCCAGCAGGATTCAGCACCAGCCCCAGGCTTGGCAGCTTTTGTCCCCTCAGACTCACAGATGTCAGGGGTGGGAAGGGACCCAAAGAGCTCATCCAGTCCAGCCCCTGCCAGAGCAGGAGCAGAGAATCCAGCACAGGTGGCACAGGAACACATCCAGACAGGGCTGGAAAGGCTCCAGAGGAGACTCCACAACCTCTCTGGGCAGCCTGTGCCAGGGCTCTGGGACCCTCACAGCCAAGAAGTTCTTCCTCATCTTGAGCTGCAACTTCCTGTGCTGCAGTTCCCATCCCTTGCCCTTGTCCCATGCCAGGGCACAGGTGAGCAGAGCCTGTCCCTGTCCCTCCCTTGCTGCCCCCCAGCCCTCAGCTAGTGACAGACATTGCTCAGATCCCCTCTCAGCCTTCTCCTCTGCAGACAGAGCAGCCCCAGGTCCCTCAGCCTCTCCTCACCAGGCAGTGCTCAGTCCCCTCAGCATCCTCACAGCCCTCCCTTGGACCCTCTGCAGCAGGTCCCTGTCCCTCTGAAACTGGGGAGCCCAGAGCTGAAGGCAGCACTCAAGATGAGGTCTCAGCAGGGCAGAGCAGAACCTCCCTGGATCTGCTGGACACACTCTGCTCAATGCCCCCCAGGACCCCATTGCCCTCTTGCCCCCCAGGGCACATTGCTGCCCATGGATGTTCTCCCCCAGGTCCCTCTCCACAGGCTGCTCTCCAGCAGTCACCTCCCAGCCTGGACTGCTGCAGTTGATTCTTCCTCCCCAGGTGCAGGACTCTGCACTTGTCCTTGTTGAACCTCATTTGGTCCCTCTGTGCCCAGCTCTGCCCAGGTCTCTCTGGATGCCCACACAGCCTGCAGCTGCCTCAGCCAAGCCTCCCAGCTTGGTGCCAGCAGCAAACTTGCTGAGCAGCCTCTGTCTGTCTGTGCCCTCAGCAGTGGCACTGATGGAGATGTTGAACAGCACAGACCCAGCACTGCTCCCTGGGGGACTCCATGGTGACAGCTCTCCAGCTGGCCCTGGCACCACTGAGCACCACTCTTTGAACTCTCTCTTGTAACCAGTTCCTGATGCACCTCACTGCTGCTCTCCCATCCCACACTTCCTGAGCTTGCTCACCAGGATCTCATGGCAGGCAGTGCCAAAGGCCTTGCTAAGGTCAAGGCAGACTACATCCACTGCTCTCCTGCATCTCCCCATTCAGTTATGTCCTCACAGAATGCTCTCAGGTTAGTCAAGCCTGAGTTCAGCTGGTGCTGAGTTCCCCCTGGCAAATCCATGCTGACTGCTCCTGACAACCTTCTTCTCTCCCAAGTGCCTTGAGCTGCCCTCCAGAAGGAGCCACTCCACCACTTTCCCAGGCATGGAGGTGAGGCTGACACCCCTGGAGGTGAGGCCTCCTTTTCTCATGCCCAGTAAGGCCCTGAGGTAGGTTTGTTTGCATCTCCACTCTGTGAGCAGTGCAGAGAGGAGAGCAGCTGCTGGCCTTTGGTGTGAAGAGCTTCAGGGCAGGGCAAGGGCAGGATTTGATGTCCCTTAGGAGGCATCACTGCCATGTCCCACTGTGCTCTGACCCTGGTGAGATGGAGCAGAAAGGAGGCAGCTGAGCAGAAGACTCTGCAGCTCCTCACAGCAGGCACTGCAGCCCTTGGGAGCATCCAACCTTGCTAGGATGGAAAGGCTCCTGCCTGGTTGAGCCCTCAGGGTGGAGGTTGCTTTGTCACCTGGCAAACTGTGGGGGCAGGGAAAGGCTCAGCAGCCTCACAGTTGGTTGAGCCCCTGGGGTGGAAGGTGCCCTGTCACCTGGCAAACTGTGGGGGCTGCCCTGGCAGCAGCTGGCAGGCTGGAGGCAGGGCAGGCTCCTCCTGGCTGCCCAGCTGCCTGGGAGCAGCTCAGCTGGCCCTAGTGAGGACAACTCCCCACAAGGAGAGTGCTCAACCGGCAGTGGTGGGCACTGCTGGGGGCGTGCATGGGGACGAGCTGGCCAGCCACTGCCATGGGCACAGGAGAGGGGCATGAGGAAAGCCCCCAGCAGCTCAGCACCCTGCCTGGGAGGGAGGGCAGGCAGGAAGGGCAGGAGGCAGGGCTGAAGGGCTCGGGGGTTCGCCAGGAGCTGGGGCAGAGCCAGGCCAGTGCCATGCCAGGCTCATTTCCACATACAGCCTCTTACACCTGCCCTTGCCCCAGCCTTGCTTTGATTCAGATGCAGCTTCCCGAGCTTGTGGCACTTTGCCAGTGTCCCCTCCAAGCCCCCAGGCACTGAGGCTCCACGGGGGTGAGCTGCTGAATGCCCTGGAGAGCAGAGATGGTGGCACAAGCCTGCAGACCCCGGGGGGCTCAGCATCTGAGCAGCCAGGCTGGGGTGGCAGCGCTGGCTCAGCCTGGGCAAAGCTGCCTGTGCAGAGAGGCTGCCCTCGAGTCTGCCCCCCAGGTGCCCCTAGCTGGCACATCTGCGGCCTCTTTTCCCCCAGCAGAAGGCAGCTGGCGCCGTGAGGAGCCGCCTCTTGCCCAGCTTTAGTGGCGAGGGAAGATGAAAGGAGCAGGAGCAGATTTTGCCTCCGCAGCTCCTCGCTGCCGGCGCTGCGCTCGCTCTCCTCCTGACTCCTTCTCCTCCTCTGTCTCCTCTCCTCCTGGCTGCTTCTCCTCCTCTGTCTCCTCTCCTCCTGGCTGCTTCTCCTCCTCTGTCTCCTCTCCTCCTCTGCAGGAGCTGGCTGTAACCCTTTGATAATCAGCTCTGCTCCCCCCTCTAAAGCAGGCAGTGCCCTTCCCTGCCCGCACAGCCAGGGGAACCTTCCCCTCTCCCTTTTGATGCCCAGGGAATGCAGAGCTGTGCCAGCCTGCCTGCAGCCAGCTCTCTGGCCCAGATCTGGGTGGTTAAGGGGAGAAAGCAAAAGCTAGGGAGAAAAAAAAAGAATACAATTAACTTCCCCTGTGCATCCGTGCCCCCAGAGCTGCCCCTGGGCAGCCTGCCCTGCCTGAGGTCCTGGCACCCCTCGATGGATGCTCAGGGCTGAGCTGGGGACATACAATCCCCTGCTGATACCAGGAGCTCTGCACACCCCCTCGCCCTGCTGGGCACTGGGGCCAACCCTGGCACTGCTCTGTGCCAGGAGGAGAGGACACCTCTCAGCCTGGTGTGGTTATGGGGCAGCTGCTGCCCACCCCACCAGAGCCAGACATGGAGCTCAACCCAAGATGGGTCTGCAGAAACACCTCAGCCTCAGCAGAGCAGCTGGCACAGCTGGCAGCAGCCCTTCTGGAGCCACTCTCTAGGTGCTGGCCAGGCACTGCAGGAGCCTGGGAAGCCCCCAGAAGCCTCTCACCACTCTCCCTCTGCAGCCCCTCCCTGAGCCACAGGAACCAGGACATGCCTGGTAAGGATGAGGAGGCCCTGCCCTGCCCTGCAGCCGTGGGGAGCCATCAGCCTGACTGCCTCTGCCATGGGCAGCACTGGGTCCAGCCTCCAGCCTCCAGCCTCCCTAGCCCCAGGGACCAAGCCCTGACCCCTACAATCCCAACACAGCCCTCAGATAGCTTCAGGGCATGGTTTGGGACCAGGAGAGGCCTCAGGAACCACCTCAGGAGGCAGTTCAGATGCAGTCAGCATCCCAGGAAGGGCACAAGGGAGTCCAGCACAGGGACTCCCCCTTGGCTCTTGGTCTCAATGCCAGCAGGACCACTGCAGACAGGGCATGGTCTCAGCATGGCAGGCTGTGGATGGTCTGACTGCCTGTCCAGGAAGGCCCTGGGCATAGTCCCACCTTGCCTGAGGAACTCCAGTAGCCTCCATCCCTCCCCAGCCCCCATGGGGCACCCATCTGGATGGTGCAGGCAGAGCTTGATCTGTTTTCTGAGGGTCCCCTCTGCACCCAACACACTTGGGCATCGTTGGCATTTCCCTCTGAACATCCTGCTTCTGCAACAGCCTGGCACCTGGCAGAGGCCAGGAGCCTTTGCAGCCATCCCAGGCTCCCAAAGCCCAAGCCAGACCTGTGGGTACTGCTGGCACACAAAGGAGATAAGTTTTGATCCCTTCCATCCCATGGTTTATCTAAACCAGTGCCAGTGCTGGTGCCAACACTCCCACTTCATGTGGAGTGGCTTGGTCCAGAGCCACTGCAGGAGAGGAGGACCTGTGGTGGACTGGCCTCTGGTTTGCCTAAAGCAGGCAGCAGGTGCCTGGGGGCACCAAAACCTCCCTGCAGAACATGACAACCATGGCAGGCTGGAGGGCAAGGTGGTGGTGCCAGGCGGTGGTGCCAGGCGGTGGTGCCAGGCTCTGTGGTCACCAGCAGGCATCTGCTCACTATGGCCCAGGGTTACCTGTCTGGGCTGAGGCTCAACCACAGCAAGAGGGCCAGGATGGGCTCTGTGCATTTCACCAACCCTGTGCCAACAGCCCCAGCTGGGGCTGGGACCCCCCCTGCAGTCAGCACCCAGCAGAAGGCAGAGGGTGGCACTCACCTGGGGCATGGGCAGGGCAGCCAGCTCAGGCTATCCCAGCAAGGCAGAACCTGTCCCTCTGCAGATGCATGCCCTGGGGCTGCACAGAGGTCCTGCACTGCATGGTGACCCTGCTCTGTGCCTGCCTCCCCAGGGGACACCTGCAGCCAGCCTTAGCTGGAACCCTGCCCCCCAGGAACCTCTCCTTAACCCCCAGGCAGCCTCTTCCCTGCAGCCTCAGCTTTATGTGAGGCCAGGGAAGGCAGCTCCTGAGGCTCCACAGCTCCTGAGGCTCCACAGCTCCTGAGGCTCCACAGCTCCCTGCTCCAGCCACAGGTGCCCCTTCCATGCCCCTGGCACCTGCCCCTGCTCCTCCAGCAGCTGGGTGCCTCTCACCAGCCTCTCCATGGGTTCGTGGGCAGCTGCCTGGAGGTGCAGCTGTGTGGAGGTCTGCAGGAATGAACACCAAATCCTGAGGGNCCAGGGCTCAAGCTGCAGCCTCCCCAATGCTGTATCCAGGGGCACAGCCACTGCCCTGCTCCTGCTGCCCACACCATGGCTGATCCAGAAGCAGATGCCCTCTTCTGCCCTCTCAGAACCCCCCCCCCCTCAGATTGTCTTGCTTAGGAAGTGTTCCTGGGCAAAGTTGGAGCTAGGACATGCTGCAGGGTGCCTGACCCCCCCTATGGCTGGTCTTAACCACCGTGTCACAGTGGGAAGACTGAAGAAAAGCCAAGCAGATGTATTTAAGCTGTTTAGCAGGGCTGTGCATTAAACTGCTGAATTTCCTCCTGCCCTGTTAAGGGCACACTGGGAGCAAGGCTGAGTTTACCTGACCAGGATGCCCAAGAGCCCTGGAGCCCTGCTCAGCCATGGGCAGAGCTGCCCTGGGTCCCTGGTGCCTCTTGTGTCCCTGCTCCTGGCTCTTTCCTTGCCTCAGCCTCTCTGCTTTGTGACCTGGGATGGTTCTGTCCCCCTGGCCTGCCTCAGGGGCACCTGCTCCCCCCAAGGCTGCGTGACCCAGGGCCAGGCTCTTCGTGCCCGAGGGTGGCAACCTGAGCCACATCTGCACCACTGCCACCACCCTTCTGTGCTGTGTGCCTGCACCTCCTGGCCAGCCATTTGCAAAGGTCAGTGCATGCAGGCCAGAGGTGCTTTGTCCCAGATGGAGTGATGCTAAGGACACCAGCAGCAAGTGCCACCCCTCACCGGGTGGTGAGGGCTGCACCATCCTCCCTCAGCACTCTGCTACACCCTGCCCCCCCCCAAAGCACTGATCCTGCCTGGCACTGCTGTTAATAACTCCAACACCTCCTAGAGCCTCATGGGCACCCCATGCCTGCAAGTCTGATGCCACAAGTTCCCCCTTGTCTCCTTCCACAGGTGGGCACTGGTGGCAGGGGAGCTGGCTCTGGCTGGGACTGCTGCCCTGCTGGCTCAGCCCCACTCCATCCCATGCCCACTTTCCCCTCCATGGCTCTTGTGCCTGCAGGGAAGCTGCTGTGACCCCTTTGTGAGCCTCCACCTCCACCCTCAACCTCTGCTTGCTCTCTAGAGCATGCTTTGGTCTGCCCAAAGGCCACACAGAAGCTTCTTCACAAGCTGCTCTTGCTGAGCACCAGCTCATCCCACCCCGATGCTGCCCTCCTTCCCCTGCCCAGCTAACCCAGGGCTGCTGCAGCTTGCTGTGCTCACCACCCTGCCCTCTGTGCACCTGTTGCCCTCCTATCTTCCTCCCCTGCAGCTGATTTTTCAGCTGCTTGCCATAGGCAGGGACACCTCCCACTAGCACAGGTCACTCAAGGCCTCATCCAACCTGGCCTTTAACACCTCCAGGGAGGTTGTGGAGCACAGAAGATCTCCCAGGGAGGTTGTGGAGCACAGAATCACCCAACATGATCAAAGATCAAAGATCACATTGGGTGATTCTGTGCTCCACAACCTCCCTGGGCAACCTGTGCCAGTGTCTCACCACCCTCACTGCAAACAACTTCCTCCTAACATCCATGTCCAGAGAAGGGCAACGAGGCTGGTGAGAGGCCTCGAGCACAAGCCCTATGAGGAGAGGCTGAGGGAGCTGGGATTGTTTAGCCTGCTGAAGAGGAGGCTCAGGGCAGACCTTATTGCTGTCTACAACTACCTGAAGGGTGGTTGTGGCCAGCAGGAGGTTGCTTTCTTCTCTCAGGCAACCAGCACCAGAACAAGNTGGGGGCTCCAGAACTGCACACAGGACTGCAGCTGGGGTCTGAGGAGAGCAGAGCAAAGGGGCACAATCCCCTCCCTTGCCCTGCTGCCCACACTGCTCTTGCTGCAGCCCAGCACACAGTTGCTGTCTGGGCTGCATGAACACTGCAGCCTCATCTTGAGCTTTTCCTCACCCCAGACCCCCAGGGCCTGTTCCTCAGGGCTGCTCTCAGCCATTCCCCACCCAGCCTGGAGCTGTGCTTGGGGTTGTGCCTACACAGTTTGCCCCAGGGTCTTGCCTGCAAGCCTAGCCCATCCCAACTCCACCACAATCATGCCCAGCCAGCTTCCCAGCAGTGCCAAGCTCTCTGGCTTCTGCCAGCTATGCCACTGTGCCACCTCCAGCACCTTGGGGCCAGGCAGGAGCCGAGCTCTGAGCCAGCCTGCTGCTGGAGCTGCCAGGGTGATTGCCTTACACTTGGTATCACAAAAAGGAAATACCAAAACCCTGGAAAAGGAAGAGGAGCAAAGAGACAGGGCAGAAGGATCCTTGCAGAGACCAAAGCACCCTCAGGAAGCCTCTTGTGCCCCATCCCTGCCTGGGCACCTTGGTGGCTGAGCTTAGCTCTGCTCTGCGCTGCCATCCCCCGCGCCCTGCCCAGGTTCCAGCGCTAGACACTAAGATCTTCCTGCTCAAAGGATTACAAATTACTGTCTGATCCTCTAATTAGGAAGGGAAGATGAGCCTGCTCCTGACAGGGACATTTAGCAGCCATTTAGAAGCAGGTCTGAAGGCAGCAAGGTGCTGTGAGCCCCCCGCAGCACCCAACCCATCCGCTGCGTGCCAGCCTGCCCTGCCGGCCCCACTGCTGCCAGCTCCAGCTCATCCCCAAAGGCTCTGCCCCAGCTTCCACAGCTGCTGCCCTTCTGCAGAGCTCCCAAGGATGTCCCCAGGCCGTTTGGCTCCCAGCCCTGTTGCCATTTCTTTGTTTAATAAAATTAAAACCTGCTTAGTGGGGCCACTGGAAGGCAGGGCAGGCAAATTAGATCTTCCTGCTGCTGCCAGAGAAGGGCAGCCTGGTGCCAGGCTGGAGGCCACCTGCAATGCTTCAGGGCAATGTGCTGCTCCCTTCTCGTGACAGGCAAGCCACACCAAGGGGCTGGGCACCAGCAGGCATAGCAAGCACCTCAGGCTGCTGGTGCCACATCCTGGGGTTCCTCCCTTGTCTCCTTCCACAGGTGGGCACGGGTGGCAGGGAGCAGAACACCTCCAGGCAGGGAGGAAGCATCCACAACCTCCCTGGGCAACCTGTGCCAGTATTTCACCACCCTCATGGCACGGCCATACCTGCAGGAGGAGCACCCCAGGGCATGACAGAAGCAACTCCATCCCTTTTCATTTGGGTGATGTCCATGACAGGTGTGGTGAGACTGCCCTGAACACCTCCCCCAG
>WBNM01006317.1:6723-28841 GCA_013399055.1 Ramphastos sulfuratus
TTGACTTGCCAATTATACTCTGCCAGACTTTCCTCTCATGGTGACTGTAACGTGACATTATGGACCATTTTATTAAATCAAGTGATTTCTGAATGCTAGGAAGAACCAAACATGTTTTCAAGGAAAGCTAATACTGGTAAGGTGTTGGCCACTGACTGTCCTGTTATTGTTAGAATGAACATTCTGTCCTTTGAATATAGAGCACCTTCTGATGGAGTGCTTCCTATATTGAAAAATGACAAGCATTAAGAAACCCGCGTGACTTCATTGCTAAAATATTTACTAAAGAATGCTTTCTTTCTCCCTCTGAAATTCCAGTGTTTTTATAGGAGCATTTTGTTATGGACCATCATGCTTTGAAGAATAAGGCAATACTACGTGTGAAGGGGTGGGGCAAGGCTTTGCTGTTGTCCCCTCCTTTTAGCAGGTGTTGGAAGCCTGCAGGGAGCTGCAAGAGTTGATTGACTGGAGCAGATTCACTGTGGTATGTGAAGTGTGTTAAGTCCCTGCAGGGGATGGGAAAGGCTCAGTGAGCTGAGGAATTTGGTGTCTGAGATCTCTGTGAGAAATTTCCAGGAAGGACCAACTTTGGGGAATGTTTATGTATTTATTTATCATCGCATTGCCAAATTTAATCAATCAGCATTTAAATGTTATAGGTGAAATCCTCAACTGATGTGCAGTGGCAGATTCATAGTATGCTCTCTGTAGCAACTGGGAATCAGGGGCTGCTGGGTATGAGAAGATTCCTTCTTCACATCATGGCTGTCTTGGAAATAAGGTCCCTTAGCACCTGTTCAGAAAGCAGAACAATGAAAGATGGAAGTCACAGAAGTGACAAGAGCAGCTCTTGTAATCCACTGTTGTCAGCACAAATGCAGCAATAGATTGAAAAGTGTCTGATAACTGGGCTGCAAAGAGTGCAATTAGAAACAGCAAGAAGGTCTATTTGAGAGTTTTATGATACCAGCTTTCACAGCCCCACTAATTTTTAGTCCTGATTATTCTGTCTGGGTTGGAATCACCTGGGGTGGAAAATCAATCTGGAAGAAGCTGTGTACCTGATGCAAGACTTCTTAGATGCTCAGCTATTAAGAGGTAGCGTCATAAACATACCCTAAGACTGAAATATTATTTCTGAACAAAGACCACCACAGTATGGCTCAGGACTGCCTAAGTTCTACTGGAAACCAAGAGGTTTATTTGCATTGGTAGGTCTCCTGCATCAGCAATATGTGACGGAGTAGGCTCAACAGAAAGGCTGTATCAGGGCTCAAGTTCATCAAAAATTCAGGAAGGCATGATTAAGATTGAACACAGGAGAACCTGTTAAGGCCCTCCAGATGTGTAGGGAGCCTGGGACAGCTTGTTAATGTTGAATGTCAGATGTTTGAGCTCTGCTTGGGGAAAAGGACTGGCAACAAAAGGAGGACTATGAAGAATTTCTGTCATTCATTAGATGCAGAAGAACATAGTAGTAAAGGATGAGGAAGAGGCTGAGGTACTTGTTTGCCTCTCTCTTTAGTAGTAATACCAGTTGTTCACTGGACACCCAACCTCCTGAGCTGGAAGATAAGGATGGGGTGGGGCTGGGTGGCACACACCCGAGGGGTATGAGAACTGGCAGGATTGCTCACCGAGCCATTTTCCATTGTATATCGGCAGTCCTGGCTAACCAAGGAAGTCCCAGTTGACTGGACAAGTATGACTCCTTAGGGAATAGGATGCCCATCTACAAGAAGGATCAGAGGGTGAATCTGGGGAACTACACAGCTGTCAGTGTGTCTATAGTGCCAGGGAAGATCATGAAGCAGATCATCTTGAGTGCCATTATGCATCACATGCAGGGCAACCAGGTGATCAGGGCCAGCCAGCAAGGCTTTAATGGGTGGATGCTTTGCTGAGGTAAGAACTGACTGTCTGACTGGGCCCAAAAAGTGGTGGTGAAAGCAATTAAATCCAGTCGGTGGCTGTTCACAGTGATGTTCCCCAGGGCTCAGTGCTAGGGCCAGTTCTCTTTGTTGTCTTTATTAATGATCTGGATGAGGAGATTGAGTGCGTTCTCAGTAAGTTTGCAGATGGCAGTCAGCTGGGTGAGAGTGTCACTCTGCTTGAGGGTAGGAAGGGGGATTTGGACAGGCTGGGTCGATGGGCTAGAGTTAGGCCCTAACAAGGCCAGGTGCCAGGGCCTGTGCTTGGGTCACAACAGCCCCACGCAATACTACAGGTTTGGGGCAGAGTGGCTGCGAAGCTGCTGTCAGAAAAGGACCTGGGGGTGCTGGCTGACAGCCACCTGAACATGAGCTCAGGTGACCAAGAAGGCCAACATCGTCCTGGCCTGTATCTGGAATTCTGTGACCAGCAGGAGCGGGGAAGTGATTGTGCCCCTGTGCTCGGCACTGGGGAGGCCACACCTTGAATATTTTGTTCTGTTTTGTACCTTTCACTGCAAGACTGATGTTATGGTGTTGAAGTGCATCTGAAGGAGACCAACACAGCTTTTGAAAAGTCTAAAGAACAAATCTTACAAGTAGTGGCTGAGGGAACTGAGATTGTTTACCCTGGAGAAAAGGAGGCTGAGGGGAGACCTCATTGCTCTCTACAATGACATTGAAGGAGGTGATAGTGTGGTAGGTGTTGGTCTTTTCTTCCTAGTATCAAGTAATAGAATGGGAAGAAATGGCCTCAGGTTGCAAAAAGGGAGGTTTAGATTGGATCTTAGGAAAAATTTCTGTGCTAAAAGAGTGGTCAGGCATTGTTATGGGACTGCACAGAGAAGTGATGAAGTTCATGTCCCTCGAGGCATTCAAAAAAGTGTGTAGAAACATCACTTTTGGGACACAGTTTAATGACCATGGTGTAAGGCTGGCAGTTGGACTCAGTAATCTCAAAGGTCTTTTCAAGAAATGNAACACCTCCGTGAGGGGGCATATACAACCTCTCTGGACAACCTGTGCCAGTGTCTCACCACCATCACTGTAAAGACTTTTCTTCCTAACATCCAGTCTAAATCTACCCTTTTCCATGTTAAAGCCCTTCCCCCTCATCCTGTCACTATAAGCCTTCATAAAAAGTCCCTCTCTAGCTTTCTTGTAGACTCCCTTCAGATACTGGAAGGCCACTATAAGGTCTCCCTGAAGCCTTCTCTGCTACTGGCTGAGGAGCCCCAAATCTTGCAGCCTGTCACCACAGGGGAGGTGCTCCAGCCCTCTGAATTCTTGTGTCATTGCTGGTGGTTGTGCCAAGAATCACAGTATTAATCCTGGATATATTCCAAGTCGAGTAAGCAGTTTTTGACCAACTGTGTTGAGGGTTGTGTTTACAGAATGCTTGTTTACATAGTGCTGAGAGCAATGTCACATCTCATATATGCACCTGTGGCATTAATGATTTTGGTTGGCTTTGTGGTGAAATAAAGACGTATAGTGCCTGAGATAAGGGGTTATGAGCAGAGCTACCTCTTCACATTCTTATATTACCTCCTTATTCTTGTCCAGAACTGCTTTTTTCTCCGTTAAAAGGTAAAACTATGCACCACTTTTCCTGTTGTGAATGGCTGCTATGAGCCAGTTGAATGTGGCATTCTTTTGAAAATCAGTCCAGGTTCACTACAGGGGTGGCAGTCTCTCACAGTCAGGTGAAGGAATAAGCGTGCTATTTAGTTTGCACAAGGGTGGCAGAAAGTAGACCTGGATTTGACCACTGCTAACTCATGCTGAGTAGCCCTGCACCTTGCAACATGAGAAGCCCTACTGAACTTGGAGGAACTTCTTGTGAACATAGTCATTGCTTTCTGAAAGCAGAGGTGACTGACTGTATTGTTGAATATTTTGGTGCTGAAGGCTCAGTACAAATGCAGACATTTACCTTCTTGTGCTGTTGTTGCAGACATCTTTGCTTGGCTACAGTGCTTATTTCTAACTAGTTAACATATTTGGAGGTCCCTGAAGGATATAATGAAGCACAGTTGCAAGCAAACTCTATATATCTATCTGAAATTAACCAAACCAACTTAAAAATTATATTTCTCATCCAGAAATCATTACTCCATTGGAATAGAGCTGCCCTAAAAGCAGTCAAGGCCTCAGAAAAGGTAACATAATATATTCTTCAGTACTATATGAAAGGTAGACAATGCTGGCTTACAATACCCAGCTTTGGAGTGGATACTTTAGGAGCTTGCATTGCCTGGCTTCTTCTACATCATGAGAAAAGGAGATCCAGTCATTTTGTTCTGGAAAACATTTACCCCATCTCTTTGGCTGTCATATGTATTTAACTGTAATGCCCTCAAGGACAATGTGGTGGATCAATGTGCTAAGGGCTACAGTCTACAGCCTGTAATTTTTCATTTCACATTGCTTAAGAATGGTCCTCTTTGTTTCCATTTTGAGCCACGGCTGAATTCTTACATGTTGTCTGATCTTCAGGCTCAAATACCCAAGAGAATAGGCAGCTGTGAATCAACCCTCTGTGTTCTTTCAAGCAGGTAGTCTAGCAAAGAAGGCAGTATGCTTCTTATTTCTTTAAATTGATAGGGATTTGAAGGAAACGACTTTAATAAAAGTCTCATGAATGATTATTTTCTTCCTGCTGATGATTCTGAAATGTATGCAGAAATATAAGAACCATTTAAGAAGGCTCTGTGGGTTTAAACCCAGTCCTTGAGATTTATAATTGAAGCTCATTGTCTACATAATATGCTACACCTTACAAGAAGGATCACCTTTCTAATTACACAGTACCAGGAGGTCTGTTACATGTTTTCATTTAGTATTAAGGTACAAAGTTGCTCTGTTTTTTTCTCCTCTTTCTCCTTCTTCTAGAGATTCTATATTATATTTTGAAAAATTTACATTTTGGTTTTTTTTTTCCTCCAGGCCAGATGTTTCACTCTCCTGTGTTAAGTCATCTTGACATACTGCCGTGGAAAGGAAACAACTGCTAGTTTTAACATTGCTCCATATCTTTATTAAAAGGCACGTCTCATGCATCTTAATTCTCCATATATATGCTCTCTTCTTCTCTCCCCCATTACACGTCTTTCTTTTCCTCCCTAAAGAAGAAGGCCTATTAAAATTTCCTTTCTGTTCTGTCTGAGTTGTTAATGAGGTTCTAGATAGCATAATGAACATGCAGTGCTATTGATTCTGTGTGTGTTTGTGTGTGCATGTCTTTAATCACAGCTGGAATGCAAAATCAGGCTCCACCTTTCAACTCTATCTCCATCACGCTGAGAGAGTGAGAGAGGGCGAGACTGAGACTGCTAGACAGCTCGAAAGAGATTGCAGCTCAGATGTCCTGGAAAACAGCAAATCCCTCAGACCTGGCAGATTCCGTTACCATGAGAACTGCAGATATTTCCATTGTGATGGCTTGCTCTAGCAGCCATCTGTTACACCCATTTGATTAGGAAGTACAGTTCAGCTTGTATGGGATTTTCACTGCACCTTATCCCATGGCAGTGTACAGAAACTCTCTCTCTTTTTATATGCTAAACTCAATGTTTTTAAAGTGCTGTAATTTACTGAGGCTGAAGGCATTTAATGAAATGCTAGGAGGAGGTCACTGAGGGATAGTATCTGTGAGAAGAAAGAAGCACATGAGATATATGAAGAGGATTAGTGTCCACTATATAAATAAGATCAACTCAGAAATTAACTGTATTTAGCAATTCCTCATCCTTGCCAGAGAGAGGAGCTTGATATACAGACCTCATGAAGCTGTAATAAAATTAGTAATTGCCTGCTGTTAGTTAATCCCACTCCCTGTATTTTTATTGTATGTGTGCAATAATTGCATGCAGAAAATATATTTCAGTTCTCTGGAAAAAGGTGGTGACTCTTCCCAGATGCCTGAAGTAGTTTAGTGACTGCACTGTATAACAATTAGATTAGCTCTAAAAATTTGATGGTGCTATTTGACTTTTGCTAGACACAGAACATCCTCAAACTTTGTTGAAGATTTTTTGTAAGTTACTGATTAAAACAATTGTTTGGAATAGTTCAGTCCATCGGTCTAAATTTGTGGTGAGGGAAATGCTAATGGCACATCAAATGGATATTAAAACAAAGGAGTCCACTTCAATTAAAACTCTCCAGACATTCTTCCTAAGTGGCTGGCATTCCAGATTCAGGGTAATCTTATGCGTGGAGTAGTTGCCTGGAGTATCTTAAAATGACTGAAGATCTTGTAAACTCAGTGAAGCTAATTAAATGCTCACACACTGAAATGAATTTCTGATTGCTGCTAAGGAGGCATTGAGGTCAGCTCCTTTTTCTCATTGCCCACACTTTATGGCCAGTGCCAGATACTAAACAAATCAGATCCCCAGCAACAGGGGCTCTGTGGTTTTGTTCCTCTTATATGTTCTCCCATCCAGCTGAACATAATTCCTTATCTGTCTTCATCTCAGCATGAAAAGTTTTCTCTTCTGTTGTTTTTTTATCACGTAGCTCCAGATTACTGTGGAGAAGACTATGATATAATAAGAAATGAATGAACATGTTTCTCACCATGGGTGAAATATACATTCCAGACCTAATAAAGTCAGAAATCATGTCATAGCCTTCGTAAAATGAGATGCCTAGTTAGTGTAAATATAAATGGTTCTTCTTTAGGGCTCTGCTTTGGCTAGTTAGGTTCTTAAGCACTTTGCTGAGTATGGAGAAGCCTGAGAACATGAGCTTTTCTGAATGGGGAGAGTTCTTAAAGTGCCTTGCTGAATCAGGGCCTCCAAATGTGGGAAAAAAAAAAAAAAGGAAAATTTTTCTTCTATCTTATAATAAAACTTGTTCTTGTTGATCATCTTTACAGCAAATTAGAACTTCCACTTCCTGAAGCTTCTCATCTTGCATAATCCTGAAGGCTGAACCATTGAGAAGAGGTTTTTCTTTTTTTTTCTTTCCTTTTTTTTTTTTAATTTGGTGTCACCCCTCCCTCCCCCCTCCTTTTTTTTTTTTTTTTTTNNTTTTTTTTTTTTTTTTTTTTTTCCAGGCAGGACACTTATTTTATGAATGTGATATCTGCCTTTGACAGGCAGCAGATGTATGGAAGCCCTGAAATCTGAAACAATAAATACCATTCAGAGTCTCACCGCTGAACCTTCTTATAGTACTGCCTTTGTTAAATGAAACATTTACAGGAACACCATCCCCCCTCTTCCCACCCATCTTCAAGGCTAGGATCTGAACCATGTTTTTAAAGTAAAGGTTAAGTACCTGAGGCATGAACAGTTGACATACAAAAGAAACTAAAGTAAATTTATCATTCGTTTGCCAGCTATGAGGTGTGTCAAGGGCTTTTTCTTTCTCTTTGTAATGCATGAGAAAACAAACCTGGGAAGTGTATGCAAGGAATATTTCTTTTCTACACTGGAATGTTAACATTTGCACCTTCTGACTTAATACTGTATATTTCTTCAGAGACATCAATCTCATGAGAGTCATCTTGCCATCTGTACCAGCATTGCTCCAGGCTTCCATATGAAAGTCCAATCTGGCGGTATAAATACTGGATAATGAAGAGTAGGTGTTAAAGTTGCTGACTGGTTGGTAGATGAATCTGTGTCTATGAAGGATCTGAATTCCTATGTTAAACAAATAAATAGAATCTATGTTAACATGGAAGTTCAACCACAAAGAGTGTGCATGTTTGTCCTCATGCTCTCACACTCTGTGTAGTTTCCTAATACATTTTTTTTTTCTTCATTTAGTAGCGTTCACCCAAGATCTGGGAGAAAAATGTTCTCTGACCATTATGTTGCACTTTGGAGATTATGAATAGGGGTGAGATGTTGACTTGCTGTAATGTAGAGATTTTTTTTTTTTCCTTCCTTCTTCTTTTGCTCCAGGAAAGCTATAACTACATAGATTAGCAGAACTTTTGCAAGAATGGATGTAAAACAGATTTATCTCAGTGTCAGCTTTATCTGATCCATTTGGTCTTGCAGAGTTTGGATGGTTTTCTTTGTTACAGTAACCAGCTTTCAAACATCTATATCCTTAGGGTATTAAATGTCAGCCTCTAGTGTACTGTTCAAGGATAAAAGATTGACGATACTGAAGTACTTTTTTTCTTTTTTTTTTTTTTCCTTTTTCCTCTCTCTCCAGCACTGACAGAGTCTTTACTCTGCACACCACTGCTGACCCCAGAAATGACCCACAGGAACTACTGGCTGAAGGAGAGAAAAGGTATTTCAGCTCATAGACATTGGAAACTCTCTTCATTAATAGCCTTTTCACAGACTTTTCAGATAGATTTCCTGTCATTGTGATGAGGATATATTTGTAACGAGGTCTCTTAAGTAAATGGCCAGTGGATAATTAATTGAACTAACTAGAATTTTCCATACTGTATTTTTTTTTTTTTTTTTAAATTTTAGTTTTAGGCAGAGGAGGCAGCCTTCTTGATGGTCACATCCTCTGTGCTGGATATACAGCTCTTTGCCACCTGTTGGTGAAGCCTTTCAGCCCTTGTTCAAATAAAACTTTTTAAGCACTCTATTGAGAGAGAACTAAAGCAGATGCACCCAGAAGATCAGGCATCAGCCAACAGCCTCTTCAAGTGCAGCCAGCGGAACTGGTATTGTTTGGGTATAGCTGAAAATACAGGACACTTGAAGTGTGCCACTTGCGTTTCCTACTCTTGTTGACTGAGTATCTGTGACTGCATTGCTCCTCTTTTCTATGCAAGTAGGTAGCTATGCCGAGCTGTTCTCTCCACAGCTCAGGAAGAAGTGATGTCCTCTTCTACCCAAAGCTGCCAAATCCACCAAATACCAAATAGAATCCAACACATTACTAATGTGTTGCTGAAGCTGATATTGCTGGAAGAAGCAGTTCAGAGAACAGCATTGTGCCACATCCATGGGCAGTGAGTAAGGTAGGTTGAGAAAAGTTTGGCGTATTTGCATCCTGCCATTTATTGTATTCTGTCCAATACTGCTATGGACACTATTGATAATATTACCACAGTTCTGGTTATAGTACAGTTCACCTTGATATTCTCACTTCTGCACACCCTAGTCTTCCAAGTAAGCAATGCCAGAGGAAATTTACACTGAGGCTATATTAGGCTTATTATTACATTTCACTCTTAGATTTCCCTCTTAGCACATTGGCCTCCAGCCCCTTTAATGAAAAGCTTGCAAACATACATTCCATAAATAATGTCCGACCTTCACAGTGGTTTTGAGGCAGATATAACAAATGTTTCTTAAAAAACAAAACAAAACAAAACAAAACAAAAAAAGCCCCCCAAAACCAAAACCAACAAAACAAACAAAACCCCAAAACCTCTTTATATATTTGCTCTCTCTGGGGTCTTCACTTTTTCAGTTTTGGAAATGCAGTCATGACATTAACTTTGCTATCATGGGGATATTTCTCAAAATGTAAAGAAGGTTTCTTGAAGAATATACACAATTTTTCTGAGCACTCTTGAAGAGTTTCAACTTTTACTCTAGTTGTCAAAGAATATCAATAAATACTTTAATTAACCAGCTCACAAATTACAAAAGTATGAAGAAAAAAAATTCATTTGAACATTGTGAATCCATATGTGAAAAACATATGCTTTTAAGAGAGCTATGACTTTTGGTTAAGCAGCTATAATTTTCTTAATAAAACAGCATCCATTAAGGAGGCAAGGGAAGGATGTTTTGGTGCTGGCTGAATGCTTCTGAAATTTTGTTCTGACAATTCTTTGTGTGTGTAGTTAAATTAGTTAAATTTACTTTTTTCTGTATGGAGCTGAGTGTGTCCACACATCAGCTAATTTAAGGAATAAATGCTCTACTGCATCTTTTAGTATTTTCTGACAGAAAAGTTAATGATAAAGCAAAGATCCCATTTTAAGCATCTTGGTCAGATATACAGAGTGTTTTTTCTCTTTACAATGATGGACATAAAGCAGGAACAACACAATCCCAGCCTCACCTATGCCTTTGTAAATCAAGATGAACTTTGCTAAAATCAGTGGAGTTAGATCACTGTTTAAAGCAAAATTTGGAGAATCAAATATCTGAGGGCTCTGTCAGTGCTTCCTTCTGTTTTGCCCTTAGTCTGCTTTGGACCAAACAAACAGAAGAAAAAAAAATATCACTTAAAAAATTGTCATGTAGGTGTCTGAGTTACATCTGAATTCCATCTATGGAAAGTTGTGATAATTGCTACTCTAGTTAAATAGATACCACGTTGCACAGCAGCAGAAAAATATACAGTACACCTCCTCGCTTCCCATCCATCCCTACTGAAGGTGAGGGTGCCCTAGTATTTTTTACTCTGTAGGTGCAACTGGTACAGCCCAGGAATTCAGAGTACCTTATTTAAGTAAAATTTCCTAATTCACTAGTGACTATTATTTTAAGCATTTCCTCCAAGGCAAGTCTGAAAGGAGATTTAGTATGTAATGTGTGTTTAAGTCTGTCTCTCTCTTTAAGTCTTGAAATCAGTTATTTATGGGAAGCAGACATCTAGGCAATCTTACTCTTTTCTTCTGTGCGTTGAAGTCAGTGAAGGTTGCAATATTAATTGCTGCATCAGCCACTTTAAGATTTAATGTTTTTCCCCATTCTATAGGCAATGTATCTCTTGCATGATTTCCCACATAGTCTTCACTTTTCACAGCCGTCTGAATGATAAGCAACAATAATGTCTCTGGAAGTGATCCGTAAATCACATTCAAATCCACACATCCAAATGATCCTATTTTTAATCTCTACTGTAGTGTGTGCTTGCTAGTGCAGTTCAATTGGAAGTATTATGTTCCCCACCTACAAATTTCCTTCAAATCTATGCATCCAGAAATAAATAAATAAGCTCAACCTAGAGCTTGAATAATAATACAGAGGGAAGCTATGGGCAGTGATGACCTCCCCAGATTAAATAATGTACTTATAAGCATTACAAATAACACAATGTTTTATCAGGACCTGTAGAGGAAATACAATTGGTCTTGGGTTTAGGTCACTGCATGGGAGTGCAGACTACCTGAATTGCCTTTCTTGGTTCCCCTAGAGTCTCTGAATGACCTGTATATGTTGTCCACAGCTAAAATGTACCTGTGACCAAACACTTGAGATACAAATACACGTTAAATATCAGCATGAGCATGCCACCTCTGCCTTTCCATTTCACTCTCTATGCAAGCTGGAAACAGTAGACAGATCCAAACATTCTAAGAACAGCTAATTGTAGTTGCTTTTTAGATACAAACCAGTAGCACACAGGAAACAATTAGGAGCAGGCCAGACAGAGTTGAACCACACAGTGTGACATCTTGACACTGATTTCTTCTGCTGCAAGAAGTTCTAATATTTAGGATGTTATGAAATAGGTTGGTGAGGGATAGCCTGATTCTAAGGAAAGAGGTTTTTAGCATCCTCAGACTGATTTTAAGGGGTAGGGAGGTGATTCTGAGTTGCATAGGATTTTTTTTAGGCTACTGTGATCCTTCTGTACCCACTTAAGTCAATGACAGTGTCTGTTGACTTCAGTAAAAGGAATAGGGAACCATTTCTCATCGAGGAATTGGAATTTCACTGATAAAGAAATTTGCATTATAATTTCTCAGGGAAGTCAGACTGGGCTAATGGTCAAGTAATACTGTTCCTCCAGAGGGTTACATTTGAGATCTCCTTCCTCAAGTCACAGGTTTCTTTCACTGCTTTTGTAGAAACAAGCCCTCTTCAAGAAAAGTGGCAAGTTCAGTATGATGTCTGGTGTCTGAGTGATGTCTGGAAAGTCTTGCAGACAAGATGTTTCAGCTTTGGCTGTCATTCCAAGTCTGAAGTAGTTTCCATTTTACCAGCTTGGAAATGAATTGGTGTGATCTGGTTTCATTCATTGTAGGATATATTACAGGTCTATTGACTAATGATTTGCTTGGGAAGAGAATAGCCCTAAGCCCTTTTAAGCAGGAGGGAGGGAATATGCCACGTTTGTGTAAACTGTACAAAATAACTCCTCAGACTGTGAACGTGAAAGAATCAAGTTTCAGACGCATGTGACAATTAAAAAAAATAAAGGCTTTTAACTAGGGTGAACTGAAACTTCTGCAAAACCTGTGTCCTCTTTGGGCAGCCCTACCAACACAGGGTTTCAAGAGTAAAGAGCAGCAGGGTTAGGACTGTGCTTCCCCACAGCACAGATCTGGGAGTAGCATAGGCAGTGACTCCTGCTGAGTCCCCACTTTGTTTTTGTTTTACCACATGAGTTTCTGTCTTTTACTCATGGGGCTATGTGACAAGGGAGAAAGGACAGTGTTCATTATCCTCATCTATTTGCTGGATGCTCATACAGGATATGTTGGTAAACAGATTTATCTGATCTTGTTTTGTGTCAAAGGGTATAAATAGTTCCAGGACACCATGTCCTTTTTTCCTGGTACATCATTTGTTGTTGTGGTCTTTATGCAGGTATTCATGGGACAAATACTTTTGCTTCATGCTTTTGCTTCTACACTGCCCTGATAAAATCACACCTGGAATACTGTATCCAGTCTTGGGCTCTCCAGTTTGAGACAGGTATATCCCAGAGAGAGTCCAATGGAGAGCTAAGAGGATGAACATCTCTTCTATGAAGAAAGAATGAGAGAACTGGGGCTGTTTAGTCATAAGAAGAGAAGGCTGAGAGGGGATCTTATTAACGTCTATAAATACCCCAGAGGGGGATACCCAGAGAGCTTGTGGAGTCTCCTTCTCTGGAGACTTTCAAAATCCAGACTCCATTCCTGTATGGCCTGCCATAGGTGACCCTCATTTATCAGGGGAGTTGGATTAGATAATCTCAAACCCCTAACATTCTATGATTCTGTGATTCCATGTGGCAACAGCTGGAACTTCCTTTCCTTACTTAGCTTCCCTCTGACAGTCCATTGCAATCTTCTACAAATTAAATCAGCAGTGTTGCCAGGCTTCACCCAGCTAATGGCTGTCTGGCATCACTGTACCAAGAGTCTTTATGTTTCTTGTGGAGGTTTTTTGTGATCCCTTGCTTGTTGATCCTCCAATGCTTCTGTAAATTACAAACAGACTTATGTTTGTCCATTTCCTTGCAGCTGGATAGCAGAGGAGAAGGGAGAAAAGATGTCTGTCATTACCCTTGTCCAAATGTAGGTTAAAGTAGACTGCCTGTCCCTTGCCTATGTTTTGGGTATTGTCTGCATTCTCTAGAGGATGATAGGAAATGTACAATAATGCACATGATATGGGCTGGAAGCTGTTGTGCAGCAGGGAAATCGTGATATAGTTGCCATCACAGAAATGTGGGGGGGACAGCTCACGTAACTGGAATGCTGCCATGGATGGTTACAGGTGCTTCAGGTGGAATATGCAAGGAATGAGAGTTAGTAGAGTGGCCCTGTATGTTAGAAAGTGTTTTGATTGCCTAGAGGTCTATGATACTGTTTATGCAGCTGAGTGCCTATGGGTTAAAATCAAGGGAAGGCCAACAAGCCAGATATCATGGTCAGAGTCTGTTACAGGATGCCCAACCAGGATGGAAAAACAGATGATTTATTCTATAAACAGCTGTGACAAATCTCATTATCACTAGCCTTTGTTCTCATGGGGACATTCAGCTTCCTAAATGTCTGCTGGAAGTACAACACAGCAGAGAGGAAACAGTTGAGGAGGTTCCTAGAGTGTGTGGAAGATTACTTCTTGATACCACTGGTGAGTGAGCCAACTAGGGAAGGTAGCCTACTGGACCTGCCATTTGGGAACAGAGGACTGTGGGTGATGTGATCATGAAATGATAGTGTTCTCAATTCTTGAAGAAGTAAGGAGGGAGGTCAGCAGGACTGCCACCTTGGACTTCTAAAGGGCAGATTTTCACCTGAGTAAAGGATTGGTTCGCAGACTCCTTTGGCAAGCAGTCCTGGAGGGCAAAGGAGCCTAGGAAGGTTGGACAGTCTTCATGAAGGAATGGAGGCACAAGAATAGGCCAGGCCCAAGTGTTTGAAGATGACCCAGTAGGCCAAAGAACCAGCCTTGCTGAACAGAGACTTTGCAAAATGAGGAAGGTCTATGGGCTTTGGAAGAAGGGGCAGAAAATGAAGCTATGACATTCTAAAAGGCCAAGTCCTGGGTCCTGCATGTCAGTTGCAAAACCACTACAGTCTTGGGGAAGAGCAGCTGGAAAGCTGCCTGGTAGAGAAAGACTTAGGAGTGCTGGTTGGCATTCACCTGAACATAAGCCAGTAATGTACTCAGGTGGCCAAGGTGGCCTTCTGGATTGTATCAGATATAGTGTGGCCAGNCCTAGAGGTCTATGATACTGTTTATGCAGCTGAGTGCCTATGGGTTAAAATCAAGGGAAGGCCAACAAGCCAGATATCATGGTCAGAGTCTGTTACAGGATGCCCAACCAGGATGGAAAAACAGATGATTTATTCTATAAACAGCTGTGACAAATCTCATTATCACTAGCCTTTGTTCTCATGGGGACATTCAGCTTCCTAAATGTCTGCTGGAAGTACAACACAGCAGAGAGGAAACAGTTGAGGAGGTTCCTAGAGTGTGTGGAAGATTACTTCTTGATACCACTGGTGAGTGAGCCAACTAGGGAAGGTAGCCTACTGGACCTGCCATTTGGGAACAGAGGACTGTGGGTGATGTGATCATGAAATGATAGTGTTCTCAATTCTTGAAGAAGTAAGGAGGGAGGTCAGCAGGACTGCCACCTTGGACTTCTAAAGGGCAGATTTTCACCTGAGTAAAGGATTGGTTCGCAGACTCCTTTGGCAAGCAGTCCTGGAGGGCAAAGGAGCCTAGGAAGGTTGGACAGTCTTCATGAAGGAATGGAGGCACAAGAATAGGCCAGGCCCAAGTGTTTGAAGATGACCCAGTAGGCCAAAGAACCAGCCTTGCTGAACAGAGACTTTGCAAAATGAGGAAGGTCTATGGGCTTTGGAAGAAGGGGCAGAAAATGAAGCTATGACATTCTAAAAGGCCAAGTCCTGGGTCCTGCATGTCAGTTGCAAAACCACTACAGTCTTGGGGAAGAGCAGCTGGAAAGCTGCCTGGTAGAGAAAGACTTAGGAGTGCTGGTTGGCATTCACCTGAACATAAGCCAGTAATGTACTCAGGTGGCCAAGGTGGCCTTCTGGATTGTATCAGATATAGTGTGGCCAGCAGGACCAGGGAAGTGAGTGTACCCCAGTACTTGGCACTGTTGTGAAGCTGCACCTCCAACAGTGCGTTCACTTTTGGGCCAGTCACTACAAGATGGACATTGAGGTGCTGGAGTGTGTCCAGAGAAGGGCAGTGATGCTGGTGATCTGGTTTGGGCTCAAGTCCTGTGAGGAATGGCTGAGGGAGCTGGGGTTGTTCAGACTGGAGAAGAGGAGGCTGAGGGGAGACCTCACTGCTCTCTAAAACTATGTGAAAGGAGATTGTAGTGACCTGGGGTCCTGCCTTCTCCCAGGTAACAAGTGATAGAATGAGAGGAAATTGCCTCAAGTTTCACCAGAAGAGGTTTAGATTTTATATTAGCAAAAATTTCTTTTCTGAAAGGCACTGGAACAGGATGCCCAGGGAAGTGATGAAGTCACTGTCCCTGGAGGTTGTTTAAAAGATGTTTGGATGAGGTGGTTAGGGACATGATGTAACAGTTGTGTACAGAGAGGTGTTAGGTTATGGTTAGATTCAATGATCTGAAGGTCTTTTCCAACCAGGTGATTCTATGAAANAAAATGAAGCTATGACATTCTAAAAGGCCAAGTCCTGGGTCCTGCATGTCAGTTGCAAAACCACTACAGTCTTGGGGAAGAGCAGCTGGAAAGCTGCCCAGCTGAAAAGAACATGGATGTGCTGTTTCACAGCCATCTGAAAATGAGCCAGCAGTGTGTTCAGGTGGCCAAGAAAGCCANCTCAGGTGGCCAAGGTGGCCTTCTGGATTGTATCAGATATAGTGTGGCCAGCAGGACCAGGGAAGTGAGTGTACCCCAGTACTTGGCACTGTTGTGAAGCTGCACCTCCAACAGTGCGTTCACTTTTGGGCCAGTCACTACAAGATGGACATTGAGGTGCTGGAGTGTGTCCAGAGAAGGGCAGTGATGCTGGTGATCTGGTTTGGGCTCAAGTCCTGTGAGGAATGGCTGAGGGAGCTGGGGTTGTTCAGACTGGAGAAGAGGAGGCTGAGGGGAGACCTCACTGCTCTCTAAAACTATGTGAAAGGAGATTGTAGTGACCTGGGGTCCTGCCTTCTCCCAGGTAACAAGTGATAGAATGAGAGGAAATTGCCTCAAGTTTCACCAGAAGAGGTTTAGATTTTATATTAGCAAAAATTTCTTTTCTGAAAGGCACTGGAACAGGATGCCCAGGGAAGTGATGAAGTCACTGTCCCTGGAGGTTGTTTAAAAGATGTTTGGATGAGGTGGTTAGGGACATGATGTAACAGTTGTGTACAGAGAGGTGTTAGGTTATGGTTAGATTCAATGATCTGAAGGTCTTTTCCAACCAGGTGATTCTATGAAATAGCTCCTTTCTGCCACTTCTACTTATGCCCATCACATGGCTCAAAGTAGCAGGTGCACATCTCCTCCATTGCCAGGGCACCTCATTATGCAGATATCCCCCAAGGCACCCAGCCTCCATAATGCTACCCAGGCTGGAGCTCTGCTTAATAACCCTCATCCTGACCTGAATGCTAATGGGCTGGTGACTTCAAAACATTCTGTGCTCACTCCGTATGTTTCTCTCTAGGTGATTACTGTGGTTACTGGAGATTTTTTTTTCTTTCTCCCAGTGGCTGAAAGCATCCATGAGAGTATATTTAAATATAAACGCTATTCTCAGAACATCTGACTTTGAGTGTTTTCTGATAAGTCATAGTTTTGAATGGCAAGGAAGTATATGATATCTGAAAGGATCTTGGTATTAGGCTATGTGTCAGATTTCTGTACACGGCATCAGCACCACTGCTGGACTTCCAGAAAAGTGTGTTATGACAGTTCTGAGTCTCTATGCTTACTATGTACCTGAACTGAATATGCAACCCAAACTGAGATATTTAGTAAAATCTCAGTTTAGGAGTTTAAACTTTGCATCCACACTAGTGAGGAAATGGGAGCTACTCCCTTCAAAAAAGTTCTTAGTTTGCATTGTCAGACTCACTGTTGACAGTATTGCAGAATTTAATTGTTCTGTTGAAAGTGAGTCAATATGAAAGATTTTTAAGGTGAGAAGCTCTCAGTATTCTAAGTACTTGGTTACCATTAGGGGGCTAAACAGGGAAATGCTTCTTGATCAGGTAGTGGTATACATTGCTTGACAATATCTGAATTATTTATTGTGGCTTTTGATATGGGTTGCATCCAGCATTAGCTGGGATGGACATTCTCAGTTGAATTCACATCAGACTTGCATCCCTCTCTAGCTTTCTTTTTAACCAAATTCAGCTTTGTGGAATTGCAGTGGGTGAATGATCAAATTTTATGCAAAAAAAAGGCTCATTTAGCAGCAAGTGTAAGCAAGTCTGGATCCAGACCAGATGTGTTTTAGTGGATGTCCATACATCAGCAATAGATGTCTGGATGAGAATAAAAAGCTTTGGTTGAGCACACAGTAGAAGAAACTATGACTGGTTTCAAAGTTCACTTAGAAACTCGAATCTCTAGGATATAGCTTTTTTTTCCCCTTTTTTTTATTTTTCTTTTTTATTTTTCTTTCTCCACCCCCCCTCACCTTTCACATTTTCCTTTTTTTTTTTTTTTGCCCTTTCCTGGCCTAGAACATCTCGACATTGCTAAAAGCACTGATGTGACTTTTCTGTGTATGTGCAAATGGAAGTGTTTCAGTGTTTTTTACATCCTGTGTGGATGCAAACAGAATCTCTTTTGTCTCTTTGCTTTTTAACTTAGCATTAGCAGCTCCCCTTTTCATTGGATAACACTCTAAAGACAAATGAGAATCCCTGTGGAAATGACAGGTATCCTACTAAGAGCTTCCATCCTGCAAGTGAAGCTGCTGCAGTTCTCTTCAACAATGCTTATGGGTGACAACATTTTTTCATCCTTGCTCCTTTTGTGTAAACAAAAGCCAAACTAACTGTTGCAGAGGGGAAAAAAAAAATCACCTCTAAATTATATATTTTTTTCAGGTTTAAAGCATGTAATTTCACAAGGAACACTCTGGGACTCATCCTGCTGTGAAACCATTGCTCAATTTCTCTCAGCAGTGGTAAGGTGCCTACAATTCTTAAACTGCTGAATAGCCCCTGTGAAAGTCAGGGCACTTGTGTTGCAGATGACAGCTGATGCTGGGATATTGGCACATGGCTCAGAATGCTGTAACAGCATGAGATTTTGCTCCAGGGTTCCCAGTGTTTGTATAGTTCATATATGTCAGGCTCCTGGTTAATCATAGCTCACCATACAGTGAATGCATCCTATTGACTTGACCAGTACCAAGCAGTTAATTTAAAAGAGATGACAGTGCCTGTCTTTTGCCATCTTTCCCACCCCAAAATAGTGAACCAAATGCCAATGATTCAAACAGAGCTTCCACAAGATGTGAAATGAGGGAAGAAAGTGAATGAGGAGAGTTATTTGGTTTTGGAGATGAGCCTGTGTTTAACAACAGCAACAGATCTGCTTTCATGAGCAAAAGAGAATGAAGAAGAATTGAAAAGTTGACCAGGACAATTTATAAGAATATACAGTAAAAATAAATGCAGCCTAATAAATTCAAAGTCTGACTTGCATTTGGAGTTGTAGGTTTGAAAACTAAACACTTACTTTTGTGGAAGATTTATAAGCAGGACATGCTGCCAGTCAAAAGCAGAGTAGTTGGAAGAAGAAAGATGTTGAATCGAAGTGAGAGGCTTCTGCTTTGTTAGTTATCCTGAAAAAACTGGGGGAGGGAGAGAGAGAAGAAGAAATTGGTTAAACAGGTTATTTGGTTCTAGTGTTTCTCTCTGTGTGGTTTTGCTTGTTTGGATTGGTTTGTTTTTTTGTGTATTGTGGCTTTTTTATATGTTTGTAGTTTTTGGTGCTTGTATTGGCACCCCCCCCCCCCGAAAGTTATGACAAAGTTGAAGGAAAGTCACAAATTGCCAAGAAACATGCAAGCTGATGGAAGAATTATGCAAACAACATCATAAACCAGACTGTTTCCAGAAGAGTTTTGTGCATTAATTACAGGTGTGCAGCTGAGATAATGCAAAGCTATGAGTGGGAATGAATAATCCAAAAGGGTATTTTTATTGCCCTCACAGCCCCAGTCTGAACTGTAAAGTACTGACTTTGACAGCGTTCCTCTACTCTGGCTTCCGTTGATGTATCTACCCCAGCATGGCTCAGCCACAGTGTTACTAACTAGGTTTGCCTGTGTGCTTGCAGATACCCAAACAAGTCTAGCCTTCAGCAGTTTGAAATCCAAAAGCTATTCTTATTTCAGAGCAGTGTCAGGTGCTCTTCTCTGACCACCTTTTTAGATGGCGATCATCTAGAAGGAAGCCTTTGCAAGAATTGTACTGCCCTTTTATGCTGATAGACATTTTTTTTCTGCTGAGGGAGGAGTGATAGCATGAACAGTGAATCAGAATGTGACTAAGTTGCCTGTGAAAATCTGACTTTTAAAGAATAGGCTGAAGTTTGAACATCAGACTTTGATTAGAGCTGGCTAGTACATTGGACAGTAAATATGCCTGTGTTTGAAAACTTGTGTGTGTATGTGTGTATGTGTGAGTGTGTAGGAGGACCTGTATATGTAGTCTGGTTTGGATCTTTTTCCTTGAGAAAATTTCAGTTTTCTTTCTGACGTTTTTTTCCTCAGGGGATTAATTTCCTCCTTCCTACAACCAAAACACATCTATAAGATGGGAAGAGCAAGGAAATTCTCCACACTGATTTTGAATTTTTCCATGAAAAATCCCAATTTTTGGTGCACTTTCTCTGAAATATGCCTACATATGCCTGCAGATGCAGTCAGCTTTCCCATCCTGTGGCATTGTCATGTCCTTCCTTCCCTTGCCCTTTCCTTCATCTTTCAGCTATGTTTAGTAAGTTAGGTTCCCTTACCTTTTACTCGTACATCATACCTTCCAACCCACTTATCTTTATCACTGTTCATTGTATTCACTCTATTTTATTGCCATCCTCTTTATATTGTGTTGCCCAAAACTCATCACAGTTTTCCAAGAGGGGCCTCACCAGGGCTGTTTACAGACGAATTATTACCTCTGTAGTCTTGCAAATAATTCTGCTCCACATCCTGATACGGTATTTGCCTCTTTGTGCTACAGTCTCACTGTGAGCTCATATTTAATCTGTCATCCACTATCACTCCCTAAATAAGTCCTGCAGCACTTCTCCTTTAGTAATAAAAACACAGAAAAATGTTTGAAGAAAATGTAAGTTATCCCCTTGGGTGGCTCTTTGAGAAAACCAAGGTTTTCATACAGCTGCAAAGACACTGAAACACAGCCTCGTGTTCTGTTTCCACATATCTGGATTTTGCAGCTCTAATGTCAAGAGTAAAAACAGATATGGCATTTCTTATTTGTACGTATTTTCTTAACGTTTGCTGGTTGCAGTCCTGGATTACCCAGAACATTGTTACAGTGGAGGAATGCCATATCTACTTCTAGAGTTCATATCTATTAGATTTACAGTTCAGAAATCCTGCTGCACTCTAAGCAGTTTGGAGGTATGTGCTGTGAATGTTGCTTCAGCTACTTGATACTTTATGGAAATTGAGCGAATTCTACTGTGCGTGAGCAAAATTAGGATATGACTTGAGTCATAATTTACTACCCCAAGGTTTGGAGATTTCACTTTCCAAACTAGATTCCTTTCAGGCACGTTTTGGAGTGAGCATTTTTCAGAACTGCCTGAGTTTTCTACTGCTGAATTTATTTAGAAAATCTTTGTTGATACTCAAAGCTGAAAAGCCTGCAGAGCGTTTAATTTTCTCCTTCTTTTTTGGCCAATGAGCTGTGCTTCCAGAATAAAAATCCTTTCCTTTTTAGTCCATCTGGTTATTCAACCTAATTAATCACTGTGAAAAACACTAGTGTGGATTCGTAAACATTATGTGGGGAAGTGTGATGAGTACATGTTTACCTTCTGAGTGCCACAGGAATTATGGTAGGTCAGATCTTAGTGTGTTGCATGTGTAGGAAGTCTGTTATTTAAGTACTCAACCATTAACCTTGTATTTACTTGTGAATCAGCTTAAGAATGTTAAACTCCAGCAGTACATATTTCCACCTCTTATGTTTCTAAGGTCTCCCTACCAGTTTCTCCTTTGCTTTCCCTGAAGGAAACAAAGCATCACAAACAGTAGATGAGCCATTCTTGGGACTGAGTGATTCACCAAATACAAGAACTGAATGATGCAGGAAGAAAGGCCCTATGAATGTTGCAGAGCACCAGCATTTTTACCTCATTCCTGATTAGAGCGTAAGAGCAAACATTCATAAGATGCACCACTTTGAATTTGATAGGAACCTTTCCGTGGACTGCACAGTTTGTGTACTAAGCCTCCAGGTTCTTGAAGTGAACCCTTGCTGCTACAAAGAGTTCTTAAAATTACATTTAAATTGGAAATAGAAATGTCCTCAGCCCTGATATTGGAGGAGATTTATTATTTCCCATTCCCCTGTCCTGTCTCACTCAGGAAGTCACTGCAACTTGAAACCTTCTTCTGATTGTCCCTTCTTAACTGCCTGAACTCCAGTATTTCCTTGTGAAATAAGGAAAAATACAGGAATGTAGGCAAGCAGAACAGTGCTCAGACTGAAAAAGCAAAGGTGTCTGAGTTCCCAGCCACTGAAACATGTTCACCTTCTTCCTTCATCTTGGCATGGGAACCTGTGAAATACAATTTCCAGTTCAGCAATCAGTCACAGTATAACCAAAGACTAAAGAGATCCCTTAGGAGTGGTTTAGGGCTCATGAGAAGATATATTTCTAGTAGTCTAGTGTTGCTGAACCAGGTATTGGTGAGACCACATCTATATAAACCTGTGTACAGCTCCAGAGATGCAATTTCTTTTAGGACCAGAAATTTAAGAAGCTAAATTCAGGCTGGTCACTTGTGGTGTCCCCCAGGGATCAATACTGGGCTCCATCCTCTTTAACATCTTCATTGATAATCTGGACGAGGGCAT
>WBNM01006317.1:29296-43613 GCA_013399055.1 Ramphastos sulfuratus
CCCCCGCCCTTAGATATTAGATGAAAATCCGTAATCATCTGAAGGATACTCTTGAGCAGCTTTTCAACGGGTTGGAAAGTGTCAAGAAAAATCTAAGACTGAGCTCTATCTGTCTGTCTGCAAGAGATATTTGGTGATATGATTTCATGCAGTCAGTTACAGGTGCTCCAGATATGTCCCTCTGGGGATGCCCAGTGGTTTAGCTGTTTATCTTGGGAACTGAGTTCTTTTGGTCTGTACTGAGAAATGAACTGAAGAAATATGAACCCGAATGTATGGGTCAGATTTTAATGTCCCTCTGCATTGATTCACTGGCTCTGAATGTAAGACTATTTAAAATAAAGGACAGTTTATCTCCTAAGTGTTCAGCAAGATGTCCACAGAAAGGCAGGGTGATCACAGTTGTAGACTGACTCATGGTCATAGTACTTAAATAAGAGTCTTGAGTTTTACCTCAAAAGAGAAGGAGTGCTGGCATTTCTGTCTGAATTAAAACAGGAAAATGAGATGTCCACTACAAAGATAACAAGTCTGGAAAAGATGGTTACTTGTTTTCACTTCACGCTCTCAAGTTCAAATTAACTTTTTTAATATAAATCAAAACATCATTTTAAAGCCTTAAAAGTAGGGTGGTGATGTAGAGAACTTACACTGCGGTCAAGGAGCTACCAGGAGTGAGCTTTGTACGCTCTGTTTTGGTTGAGTTGGTTGTTATCTGTAAACAAGATCCAACAAGCTTTAGGGAAGAAAAGTGGGGCGGGGGGAGAAAAAAATAAAAAAGCTCAAGGAAGAGATGGCTGTGTTGAATATTTCACAGTTAACACCATACAGAGTTCTGTCCTTCTGAATTGCAGTTCTTTCCATTCTACCTGAATTCCATGGTGTGGTTTTTCTAACTGGAAAAGTCCGTGCTCTGGGAAACTCATTGCAGATGGCTAGAATAATCTTTTCTTGGTCACATCCAAAGGAGTGCAGGTGATTGGGAGAAATATCAGGTTGCTCTGGTTTTTACTTTATCAGGTGGTATACAGGGACTCAAAATAGAGCAGCTTGACTATCTGGTACTAAACTGCAGGCATCCAAACGAATCTGTCAAAGGCTGCATGCCTTTGTGGATGCTTGTGGCTCACCAGGACTGATGAGGGGATGAGGTGATGTGTGCCTGTGCAGCGAGCTTCCTTGGACTTCAAACACAGCTACTGTTAGGAAATGGACAATGTGAAAACCTTGACGCAGTCTGTAATGACTTTTCTCACCATCATTCCTTTCCTAGTTTGGAGACAAATTGGATCATTTCCTTCTTTTATTTCATGTGGAAACAAATGGTTCGTTTCTAGGTGCACTGGAAAGTTTTCTAGTTTCTCTAGAATGTATTATGCAATACTACAGAACAATTCCTTTTTTCTTTCCGACTTCATGTTTTTGCCATGTATTGTAATCTGTCTTCTCTGATTAGGTTCATCCCATAGAATCACTGCCAAATTCTGTTTTATGAAGCAATGTTTAGTCTTCAGCCTGGGAACTATGTACAGTCCTTTTACGATGTTCATACATCAGTATCAGTCCTGACTAATCCCAAGAAGCTTTGGATGGCAGGAAGGAGAAATGCTTGAGGTTAGCTGTGTAAGTTACAGAACAAACGCTGCACTCTTCACTCTGGCTGAACTTCCACTACTATCAATGAAAGTTGGGTTTGAGACTAGGGATAAAAACTTGGTTTCTGATACAGTTGTACAGGCCACTGTCTCACCAAAGGCTGAATTCTGCTTCTGTTAAAGAGCTTCACTGCTGATTTCAGAAGGGATCCAGTGGGACTCCATGTTTGCACTGAATATATTACTTAGGCAAAAGTAAATCTAACTCATCTAATGCTTCTTTATAAGAAAACCAAAACATTTCAATGTTTTTTCACATTTCCCTTAAATATAGGTAGAACCCAGGTGAACACGGTTGCTGGCCTCAGTGATAGTATTAGCTAGTTATTCTTTAATTAGTGCTTACATTGCAGAGATGTGTGGAACCCAGGCAGGCAGAGCAGCGTGGGGCAGTCCCGTATGCACGCAGTTACAGCAATCCCTGAGCAGCACTGAAACACTAGGATCTTCACAAAATGCTATTTTGTATTTGTATCAAGGCTTGGTTAAAATTTCAGGGTGATGGAGAAATGGCAAACATTTTAACATGAGAAGTGGTCATGATTTTATGTCTGAGTGCAACCATGGAGACTTTCCTGGTGGTGATGCCTTGTGATAAGAAAGGGTGGATAATCCTGCTGAGGGCGAATGGAATTAAGAAGCCACTGTCAACATGGGGCAGTGTTGGCTGAGGAGGCCATGCATTCAAGGGCACTCTCTCGCAACTTGATCTTCACTTTTCCAAATGCTGGGAGGAGAAGAATGTTTCACTGTCCAGAAAGCACCCGGGCCTTGAGATAAATGAGGCTCGAAACAAATGTTTCCATTCATATCAGGGGCCCCTCCTCACTAGCATCCTCACTGATCTGCAAAAACCTTCTTTGTAAGTAGTTTCTAAAGCATAATCTCTGCTTTAAATACCGTTTGATTGAATAATTCCAATTCAAGGTTTGTTTTTTAAAGGTTTTGAGAAGTGTTGCAAGTAGCAAAAGGTTTTAATAGAAACCTGAAGCCGCTGACTGAGGAAAATTTCCTCACGAATGTTCCTGTTGTGGAGAAAACTGGAGAAAAATCAAGTCCAAAACACTGAGGGTCATGTGAATAGCTACAGTGTGGAATTCAGGGGCTTCGTTTCAGTAATTGCAGTGAAATTGCTCCCAGCAGAGGCAAGGAGCAGAAGAGAAATTTTAAAGGTCCCAGCAGGCAATAACAGAGCTCTACCTGCCTTCCTAAAGCACTGAAGGAGTCCTGAGCACTGAATTAGCTTACAGAGTGGTGCTTTTCTACTCTTTTCAGAGTTCTCTTTTTCTTTCACCACCCTCAAGTCCACACCAGATACTGGGTGAGCATTACAAGGAACAGTATTTGTTTTGTCTGAAGCCCGGGAGAAAACCAACAACCCTGAAATGATGAAAGTGGATTAAAATTAAAGTGTATCCCTGTGTAAGGATTTTATTGTTTTTTTTTTCTTCTAAAGAGAGCTGAAATCAGTTTAGTGAAAAGTCTCATTCACTCTTTGGTGAAGTTGCAGACCAAGGTTATGCTGCAGCTACAAAGAATTTAGAAAGCAACATGTAGGCTTGAAAAATGATCCATTCTCTGAAATATATAACTTAGTATATCATCCTTGATCATAATTATAGACAGATTTGGATTGAACCGATTATTGAATGCATTGTCCTTAAAGATAATCAGGGACATGACCACTTGTGACACTGTGATGGAAAGGACTAAACAGTGCAGTTCATCATCTCAGCCCTTGAAATGGCTGAGATATGCAAAACTGCACATTTTATCCAAGAAGTATAAATAGTACAAAGAGAGGAAGGAAAAAAAAAAAACAAACCCAAACCACAAAAACCAAGAAGAGGAATCAGGTGGCTTTGCAGACTGCTGTGTTTGAGGAACAATTTGACAGAGACAGAGCAAGATGATGATAACTCGAAAAAAGTATAATTTGTCATGATTACCTCTTTTTTTTTTTTTTTCTTTTCTTTTTTATTCCTTTTCCTTCCTACCAAACCAGTAGAGTTTGCAGTTTGTACCAATTGCAATTTATACCTGAGTAAAAAGATAGCTTAGGTGAAAGATAGTTTACTTGGGAATACTTACGTAAAAGATAGCTTAGCAAAGTATAGTATAATTTTATCCCTTCACTTACATGGACCCTCATTAAGTAGTTTAGGTATCTTGAAACCTCAGTTAATGAAGCCCCTTGCAAAAGTCTATTAAATGCCTTGTGGGTGGGATTCGCTTCTTGAAGGACATCAAATAGCAGGGAGGCATGGTTTCTGAGTGCAGTATGGTTCAGATAATGCTATATTGCCTCATCCTGAAGCAAAATCCTCATATACATGTTTCTTTTGCACTTCTATTAGTCAGCCCTATCCACATCTATGAATTTTCTAGAGACGAACCCCACAGATTCTGTAACTAATGTGAAAAGCTGGTTATGTTGCTTTCAGCTTTCCTTCGCAGCCCATTCTGTCCCAAGGTAATGGCACTGTTGTGATTGTCACTGTATATAGAGATGCATCTGTGAAAGAGGTCAGAGAAAACAGGGAGTTTATAATCCTGGGCAGTCTTAACTACCAACTGGAGGATACGGCAATTACCTGTTACTCTACATTACTATACAAATGGGATAGGAAAACTCCTCAAAGATTATGGGTAATTAAAATGAGCATTTTGTTTCCTCTTTAATTCACTTCCTCTCAATTTGGGAGAGCAGCGTACAGTATCTGACTCCAGCAGAGTAATACATTGGAGATGCAGTGCCATACTTTTAAGCCTTTGAGTCACATTATGTTGCTTAAAAGGTTTCAGGAGCCATAGCATGCTTTTTAAAAGGTTGCAGAATGTGCAACACACTGAAACCCCTCTGCTTTGTAGAGATACCTTTTTTTTGCTTGTCATTTCAAGCTCCTTCACTTTTACTTGCTCTCTGTATTTTGTGTCTTCTGCTTTCATATCTCTTCCACTATTTTGGCATTATCAGCTATCCAAATGCATGATAGACTTTTAAAATAAATACCTGAAGTGTCCCATTTCCTCCATCGTCCATGCCTTCACAAAGCAGTGAGCCTCCCATGCTTAGCTGGCCTCTGTGTAATGGCTCCATGAACATCCCAGACAGAAAAAAAGGGGAAATTTCACACCTGTGTCCTGACACTCCACAATGATGTGCATTCTGCTTGAGCACTTTTCTTAGGACCTCTTTGTGGACATTCTGAGAGAAGCTCTGTGGCACAGATGTGGACTGCTGCAGCATCCCCAAATGCCTGGCTCAAATTTGGACTAGTGCCTTTATCTAATTTAGAGCTGCCTGGAGGCTGCAAAGAAGCTCTCTCTGTGCCTTTTTACTTCACATGTGTTTGTCTTGCACTCCAAGGCTCAGTTCCATAGAGGTATTTGAGCTCCTCACTCCTTAACGTCAGTGGCAGCTATGTGCCTACACAGGAAATGGAGAGCAAACATCTGTTACAAATCCAGGGCTAAGATTCTGAATCTCTAGTTTACCATGTGTTGATGATGACAGGATTGAAAAGGGACTACTGTGAAGAAACATTTTGGTGGCCTGAAACTGATGAGATTTTGTTCTGCTCTGAAGGCTTAAAAATGGTACAGATGTGGATCTTGTTATACTGAGTGAATTACAACGGTCCCAGTCCTCCCTGCTGAAGTCTAGCTGCTGGCTGTCTGAACTACGGAGGAGAGAGTGATTTTCCAAGCCTTGCAAGTGTCCATTTAGCTCCCCCAGTGCTAGGGTCCTAAACTCACACCCTTACACACCACGAGTCTGTACTATTAGCATTACACGGTCTGCCTTTTTATGGTGAGCCACTGGTTTGGGGTAAAGTGCTTTTTATTGTGTGCAAGTTCACATTTATTTCTCTTGCTTATTGTCCATCTGTTTGTATTCTTCTTTGGTATCTGTTCAGTCTCCTTCTTTTCCTTTGTTCCATCCTTGTTGATAAAAAAAAAAAAAGAAATGGAACTTTTTTTCCTTACTGGCTTATGAATTCATTCTCGTATCATCCAGTTAAACATCCCATTAAACAAGGCAGGGAAGGAGTTATTGACAGTAACCTCTCCATGTTAGGCCTCTGATTCATGTTTGAAATTAGTTCCAGAACAACAGAGGGAAGCTTTTGGCCTTGAACTGTGATGTCCTGTGTTCCGAAAGAGCATTTTTATTTGCACAGTCCTTTCAACCTTCTGCTAGCTCATGGCCTGATTCCCTAGTCCTCCACAGCAGACTCAGTCACTTAAGCTTAATCAGTGCTATAAAGATGCTGGAGTAATGTCCCACCAAGCCATGCTTCTTACACTGGTGAAAAGGCAACAGACTAATCCAAATTTTTGTTGATGATACCTCCTATTGCCCTGTTTGTGTCTGTGAGTTTTACTTCTATAACAGACTTTGCCTTGAGCTCATGGCTTCCCTTCTAAATACAATTACCTCCTTGTCCTTATGGCCCCTAATTCAGAAACTACAGCAAGCAACAGAAAAGTGGGCCTTCAGCTTCTGCTGGTACGTCTCATTTGCATCCCTTGAGGGCTGTGAGCACAAACCTCAGGAGCCGTCTAGGCTGGTGGATATTTGCAGAGGTATCTTGACAAGAACAAATGGGGCTCCTGCCTAATGAAAGTTGGGTGCTTTGTTGCCTTCTCTGCTTCAGACAGTCCTCACTGACTCAAGAGGTGTAGGGGTTTTATATTTCTAAGAAGGGTTGAAGTGGCAAGGCATAGCCTTTGCAGTTCCCTTTAACCTTACAGGAATTTACTACCTTTAAGAAGTTTCCCGCTTGAGTTTTCTGCATGGTTCAGTCTCATGAATAACAGCCATAACCCAAACCCGATCACTATTTTTTGACCAGAGAGAGATGTCACTAGTTCTTAAGAATGATAAAGTTTATACAGGGCCACTGGCCTCAGCTTTTTGACTGAGAGAAGGTGAAACAAACTCAAGATTTGCAGCCAAACAAGAAAAGCTGTTGCTTAAGGTTTAGGCAGCCTCACTGCTAAATGTGGCAACTGTTGCTCAGCTAGGATGAAGCAGAGTCTGCAGTATATGCACCCTGCAGTCTGAGCTTCGCATTCAGGGCTGTCCATACTCGGGACAGCATGCCCCCCGTTCACATGAGATGTAAAGCAGTATGTTCTTTCCAGCCGAGCGCTACCCCACATGCCATTTGGATAAGGCTCAACCTGGAACGCCTATATCAGCCCACTCAAATCTAGGTTTAACATGACCTATTTATCTATTATTTGTATGAAAGCTGACCTACATGCTAATTGAGACCAGTGTCCCATTCTACTAATCTCATTGTAGCAGGTGTTGTGGAAACACAATAATAAAGACTCTATCTTGGAGAACTTACAATATATAAGCACAAGGAAGATAATGGGTGGAAAAAAGAAAAAGAAGCAAAATTATTTGGAAGCTGTCAATGGAAAAAGCTACAGAGTCCAGTGTTGCCACACAGGTTTATTTCAGTGGGACGGAGAAACTCTGCTGTGTCGGGTTTTGTATGATCTATCCAGACAAGGGAGATTCCTTCTACCCATCTTCAGTCGTGCAGTCTTGGATAGTATCTCTTTACCCTTTAAGCAGGTACTGGAGGAATGTAATTCATGCTGAATGTGCAAATGAAGGGAGGAAGGAGGAATTATCATCTGCTGTGGAATGCTGTCTGGCATGCTGACTCTTGTGCATGCGTACACACACACTCACATTCATTTATGTACACACAAAGAGACACAGAAGGAGGTGAGAAGGGTAAGTTTTTCACCCTCACACTAAGCCTCACAAAGGGAGTGAGTGAATTCTCTGAATGAGCAGTAAAGATTTGGAGGAGAATCCAACTGCAGCTTGTGTTTCATGTTTGTGTTGAATGCTCGGGTTTCCAAATGAAATCTGCAAGTTAGACAGGAGTCCATGTTGTCTGCTGATCATCTGTTTAGGGGGAGAGGGAGAACAGAATTGACAGAAGAAAAATACTTGCAAACAACAAAAATCAAGGTCCTAAGCATTACCACCCCTGCCACCGCCCCCCTAGCCAGATTTGTCTGGGGAAAAGATAAATAGCTTCAACTGCAGGCTCCATGCTTGTTCAGAATCTGAAATATTTAAACCAGGTCCCAAAAGCCCATACACAATCAAAACCTGTTCTTTTTGGTACCTTTTTCTACAAAACACCTTGACTTGATAGAACACCAATACCTCATTAAACTACCATCAGTACAATTCAAAAGATGGAAAATGAGTAATGCTGTTTAAACTGTTTCAACTATACACATACTATGTTAGACAATCCATTCTCAGGTTCAAGGTTGCACATGGCATGGTAAGGAGTTCACCTCCTCCTCCCACTTCCAGTGCTAAACAGAGCTGGATTTTTGCCAGCACAAATGAATCTGCAGCCAGCCCCTTCAAGACAGAAAATAAAGTTTTCATTTTATTTTCCCTTTTTTTATCTTTCTTTTTTTTTTCTTCTTCCCTGCACAAAAAAAAAACCCAACAAACAAACAAACAAAACAAAACAGAAAAAACAACCCAACAAACCAACAAAACAAGCCACACCAGAAAAAACACTCCAAAACAACAAACCCAAACAAAAACCCAACCAAACAAAAACCCTGAAGAAAAGCAGACAGCTGCTAACTAGTTGTCTAGCTGTCTATTTCTGGACATTTTCTTTCATCTTGTCATACCTTTTGTGCTGTTTGAAATGTTTGGAGCTTAGACTTGAAGAACACTCAGTGGATTCTAGACTTGTATTAAAAGAAAGAAAAAGAAAGGCAGGAAAGTTCTGACAACAGATGTGTCTGTGTGTTGGGGCCACATCATTCCAAGCATCAGCTAGCACTGATTTTATTTTCATCTGAGTGAAGGAAGTTTTTCAGACAAGAAAATATACAGTAATAATGCAATTTATAAGAAAAGCATATATATCTAGAATGCAAGTAACAAGGATAAGTTGTCAGACATTTGCACAACTAGCAGAGGCCAGTTGGTCAGTCACATCTGCTGCTTTTGCTGTTCTGCTCTTCTGTTTTCACAGAACGGTTAAAGTCAATCTCTTTTCTAGACGACCTTTATTTGCTTTGCCATCTAAGCTGTTGGAAGGAAGCAAGGCAAGAGTCTAATTAATGTCAGTGATCATCACTAAGCTTTAGATAAGACTGGGGTTTGCTGAATGTGCTAACTTTACCTCTGCTGATTTTGTTATCTTCTGCTATGCAGACGGTGAGCCAGGAGGGAACTGACTCTCACTCTGGTTTCCAGATATATCTCTGGAGCTTCTCGTTTCCCCAAGCTTACTTGTAGTTTCAGAAAAAAGAAAGAATCAAAACCATCTGACAAGTGAGCAAAAGGCAGGAAGAAACCATTGTAAAGGTTCCCACGTGGAAAGAAGTATTTCTCATCCCGTCCCATTTCTACTGCCCATCCTGGCATTCTGAAGGCAGAGAGCTGTCTTCAGAGATCCTCTTTCCTCAGCAAGACCAAGACTTTGTGGCCATCAGCAAGTTTGAGACAGTGGTCTCTTAGAAGGGGAGCTAGGACTGGCATCTGTGGGGCTAGGGTTAGAGAGGGAACAGCATCTCTACTCCTTTCCATGTCAAAAGGCTACTTTAGCAGAAAAGTTCTAGGTACCGTTTTTCTGCCTGTGTATCCTGTGACCTAGCTGATCATATTTCCCAATCAGTGGGGCAGACTGGAGATGCAGCACCATGACCATTAGCTGTGACAATGATGCTTCTCTGGTGATGATTCCGGTTCATCCTGAGGTAGAGTGAGCCTGGTGGTTCATCACTTGCTGTATCAGAATTGTCTAAGACTTAGTTGCTATCAACTCAATATTTGCTCTTCTCCACTGACATCCTTTTCTGACAGTTCTTGCATTTTCCGACATACCAAAGTTGTGAAGACAGTAAAAATTAATTATGTTGTTTTCCAGCACCTGAGAAGTTTGTCTGTAATTTCTCTCAGTCCTACAAAAGCAATGGCTAGCTGCCAAAGCAAGAATATGAGACCTTCATTTAAAATGGCTGCTGCCACACTGACTTCTCTCTTTAGGCAGAAGTGTTCATAAGTAACTATCTCCATGATGCAATTCCATGAGTTCATTTGTGCTCTTCAGTTTTGCCTCTTTAGCCACTGTGTCTGCAATGGTCCATGGAGTGATGGGCAAAGATCCTCTTGTCTGCACTGAAACCCAATGAGATGATGTCTGTGTTAGCAGAATGAGCTTTTGAGACAAAAGTGGCATGAGGGAAATCACAGCTTCAAACCTTAGGTGAAAGAGAAGTGCTTTAAACAAGGGGATAGCTTTTTCCTACTGACAGCAGATGTCTTTTTGGAAACTCCTTGATTAGACCCTGAATGATCAACAGGTTGAAGAGAGACTAGATATTTACATATAAAAAGGGATCAATTAGACTATTCAGGGTTCACACTATACACCCTTTTTTTCCCAGACTTTATAGAGCCCTTGCTAGGATTAAGCCCCCATCGAGTAGATTATCTTTACATAGAGACTGGATCTAGTGTTACAGGCTCTTTATTATCTCTTCTTTGAGACTGTGCAGGCTATTTCCTTGAAGTTCTTAACCCTTAAAGCACTTTATCTAGTATTTATTGTTTCTTCTCCACAGGCATCTGAGATGCCAGCACTGGTTTAGAGACCCCACCTGTCCTTGTTCTCCATGAGAGCACTGTGTATCCTCCCCCTTCTTCTGTATACAAGGGGCTCACTGAGTCACATCAGTATGAGGCCTTCTGTTTCCTAATCCTTTTCATTTCCAAGTAGTATGCACCATTCTTGCTTGACTCTGGTGGGCTGCAAAGTCCCTGTCAAATGCAAAGATATTCCAGCTGCTGAGGGTTGGATGCATTCATTTTGAAGGACTTAAGAAAGGCCATCAGTGGAACAGGTGATACAAAAGTCAGGACTGACCACCTGAGAAAAGAGGAGATAAGAAGAACACAGAGCAGAGGGTTACAAGGTAGTGAGTAGCTTAAAGAAGATTCCTGGAGCAGGGCTGTGTCCAATGAGTCTAACAGGGTATTTGAAAGGAAAGACTGAAGGTTCCTGAGTGTAGTGTTGTGCTTCCTTCTAAAGGGACAAAGTTCTGGAGAAGGCAAGAGTACACGTGGACCCGTGGATCTGAATTCTCTGAGCCTGTGCTCCAGAGGCAGCTGAACACAAGTGTGCTGCAGGGGACTCTTTGCTAACGTGCACCATTGACATATCTCTTGTTAACCAGTGACTGGCTGATTCTGTCCATTCCATTCCTCCTGTGCTGTGTTCTTTGTCCTGACACGATCGCTACTGTGGGACATCTATTATGACCCAAGTGTAAGAAGTGGAAAAGAGATACTGGGAGGGGGTATCTAGACTGTGGTGACCTTTCCTTCTTACTGTTTCTATAAATGACCAAAGAGAAACATTTCTCCTTGCCAGAATCCTGTTCATCAAAATGACAAACTTTTCTGAATTGCTTTTCTTATCATTCCTTAAAAACTTCTGACTGTCAACACTGAAGTCTGCTCCATTCACACTGCCCTCTGTGTCTTTCAGCAGAAGAACATAGCTCAGAAATAGCATCTTGAAGTGACCCTCAAATTGCCTTGTGCACTTGGATTGTAAGGCTCTGAGATTTTAAATGGTGCAGGCAGCATTATGCTGGTCTTATCACCAGACAATAACCAAAGAGTTGTTAGCACATTCAGCTATTCCAGTCTACCTGTACAAGTTGCGTGCCATGTCTTTCCTCTCTGGCTGGGCATGATGGAAATGGAGCAGTATTGATTTTCATGGCCTACCCTCAACTGAGAAGGATGAGATGGCCTTATTTTTACCTATCAGCTACCTGCATATCTGCTGGCAGGCAGATGAAGCGTACACTTCCTTTCCTCATGTGCCAGGTATGCTGCTTCTACAGTTGTGTTATCCTAGTTTGAATAGGAATAGTCACAGCTCTACTTTCATTCACAATGGCTACTTATGTGAAAAATGCGGAATTGAGCAGACTAGGAATAAAGGTGCTGGAAATTTGAAGAGGAGAGTGATCTTTGGCTGTACATCAAAGAGAATTAAGGCATTCTGAAGCAGATTCCTCTTGTTCCCTGGGTTTAATTCAGAGGGGATTTTCCAGCCATAGAATCAAGCCTTTTACTGTGCAATTTCCTTCCTGCAGGAGCTGGGAAATCTTGAGTTCTGTGCAGGACACAGAAAACCATAAATGCATCCAGGGTTTGTATGAGTTTCTGCAGAGATGACAGCAGACCTTACTGCTATTCTGAAAGTGCAATGCTGTTGGACCTGAGAGGCATCATTCCTGGTGAATTCCAACAAAGAAGACTTGGTCTTGGTTTTCTAGATATTCATATTGCCTGTTCTCAATCAACTCATGCTTTTCTAAACATTTTTCCTTTTGGTCTCCTACAATAGTTTCCCAGGCTGTCTCTACTGCTGACATTAACATGCTCTAGTCTGTGTTCCTTTTGTATTATGTCTCTTGGTCTTCTTCTTCCTTTTTTCTTTCTTCTTGTTTGTTTTGTTTCTACAAAATACACATAGCTAACTTATATAAAAAGCTTTTGAATTCATAAACCATTTGTCCCTTCAAGGATGTTTCTTTGACTTTCTGTATCTACTCTTAAAAAAAAAACCCAAAACAATAAAAAATTCTCAAAGTATTATACTTGTGGCCCTAATTCACTGCTAAGAAATCAGTATGGTTGTTGCATGCTTCCTGACGCTTTGCCTCACTTTTCCAAAATTATCAGTTTAGCCATGAGGTAGCACAGTTTCCTTAGTATGAGTTAGCTAAATCATGCTTGCCCTCAAAATTATTGACATTTACAAATAATTATCCAATCAATTTTGTAACATTCTGCTGTAAAAGTGTCATTCTGTAGCAATGATCAAAGTTTATAATGTGCTTGTTTCTTTCTTATGCATAGGTTGTTCATATTTCATTTGCCTGTGATTTTTAGTTTTGGTGTTAAAAGTTGTTGAGCATTTCTTGCTTTCAAATCTCACACTATTTGCCACATATCATTGAATGTTTATTATACCTAACTCTTCCTTTTGCAGATCTGTTTACGCTTATAAATGTGTCTTGTTCATCATTAGATGTTGCCCCCTATTCCTTTGCCAAAGCGTGGTCAGCTTTTTTCTTATGTTTTAAACTAGCAAAAATGAGTGTTCATAAAAGATGAGGTACATAACAAACTTGTCTCTAATTGTGCAATCAAGTGTAAGTGTGGCTGACTTTAAATTGAATGATCCTCTGATCTCTGCAATTTCCTTCAACAGGGCTGTTGTGACTTGTCTCCTGTTACACTGAAATATGATTAGGTATATTCTTAGTAATAAGACCACTCTGTTCCTGAATATACACTAGTAGTTCTGTAGCATAGGTGGGAAATGACAGCCTTGGTGATCCTTAGGCAGGATTAAATTGATAGGCCTTTCCTGGACAAGCTGTTTTTTAACTGCAGTGGAAAGCATTAACTGGTCCCAAATATACCATGTTCTGCTTATAATGCAATGGTTGATGTCAGCCCATACCAATGACCTGGTGGGATTTCTGGCTAATGTATTCATTGGGATAAAGTAGTTGTAGATTGGATAAAGTGTCTTTTCTTGCCTTCTGGCTTCTCCTCTGTTTGTTCCCTGTTGTCCTCTTGTTTTTTGCATGCTAACCTCACTTTGTGGTTCAGCTGGCCTTGTACACGCACATGCACACAGTATACAATCCCTCCTTGCACATCTGTTGATGGGAGCCCCTGTAGAATTCACCCTTAGCTAGACTGCCCATGCTGTAGCAACCTTTATGGGGACTGATGCCTTAGAGACATAGCACTGTGTCCTTCTGAAGCTGCAGAAGCAGTGCTATCACTCAGTCCATGCAAATTCATGTCCACCAGGACCTGCTTTTAGAGCTGGGTTGAAAATGTGACATTGGTGATATTTTCACCTGTTTGACTTTTCCTTTTAAGTGTGAAAATACGTATCAGGTGATGGGATTAGAGATAATGTTGATGACACACACGAGGCCTAAATCACATTTGTGGAAATGCACGGATGGGAGTGTATTGGCTTTGATAGTGGGTTAAGTCACTGTGGAAGGTATGTGTAACATCAACACTAGAAAGCATCTTTAAACCATTTGCTAAAGCTCCAAAATGTTACAATCTTGTGAAAAGTTTTAAACTTACTGTATTTTGCCTCATAATAATTTATTCTGGATTAGTTAGCAGAAAAAAACAGCAGCATACAGTCAGAGCAGGTAATTTTCTGATGTACACAAACATACTGGGGCGCATGTGCAGATGTGACTGTATTTTGTTGAATCCTGTTTAACACCAAGCTGGGGGCAGATGTTGGTGGGTTGGAGGGCAGAAGGGCTCTGCAGCAGGACCTTGAGCGCCTGGACAAATGGGCAGAGTCCAACGGAATGGCTTTCAACAAGTCCAAGTGCCAGGTACTGCACTTTGGCCACAACAACCCCATGCAGAGCTACAGGCTGGGGTCGGAGTGGCTGGAGAGCAGCCAAACAGAAAAGGATCTGGGGGTACTGATTGACACCCGCCTAAACATGAGCCAGCAGTGTGCCCAGGTGGCCAAGAAGGCCAATGGCATCCTGGCCTGCATCAGGAATAGTGT
>WBNM01006317.1:43934-53960 GCA_013399055.1 Ramphastos sulfuratus
TCAGGCCACACCTTGAGTCCTGTGTTCAGTTCTGGGCCCCTCAATTCAAGAGAGATGTTGAGGTACTGAAACATGTCCAGAGAAGGGCAATGAAGCTGGTGAGAGGCCTGGAGCACAGCCTTGTGAAGAGAGGCTGAGGGAGCTGGGTCTGTTTGGCCTGGAGAAGAGGAGGCTCGGGGTGACCTCACTGCTCTCTACAACTACCTGAAAGGAGGTTGTAGCCAGCTGGGGGTTGGTCTCTTCTCCCAGGCAAACAGCAACAGAGCAAGGGAACACAGTCTCAAGTTGTGCCAGGATGGATATTAGGAGGAAGTTCTTCACAGAAAGAGTGATTGCCCATTGGAATGGGCTGCCCAGGGAGGTGGTGGAGTCACTGTCCCTGGTGGTGTTTAAGAAAAGACTGGATGAGGCACTTAGTGCCATGGTCTAGTTGATTGGATAGCGCTGGGTGATAGGTTGGAGTGGATGATCATGGAGGTCTCTTCCAATCTGGTTGATTCTATGATTCTATGACAGAGATTGCTCACTGTATGCTTCATGTTAGTTGTATTCAGTTGTGTGTGTGAGCTGAGATTCTTCACTCCATGAAATAGGGTCAGATAGTGCCATCTGAAAATGTCATGTTAGTCCGATGGGGCTACGCATGAACACGAAGAATATATCCCTGCTCTGTATCTGCATTGCAGGGATGCCAAGAAGATAATGGACAAATGGGTGTGGAGTGAGCAGAGTGCAAATCCGACAGGTTAGACCTTTAAAAAGTGAAGAGAAAACTATTCTTCCATCAAGAGGATGATTTAGGGTGTCTTTGCTTGCTCCTCCCTCAGGACAATGGTCTAATACTCATATTAAGTTGCTTAAACTAATAATGAAGATCAGATTATTTTTCTCCTTTCTTTCTTTACAGGAGAAGGCAAAATGACTCTTGGATGAGGCTCCACTAAGGCTTTGCAGTAGAGACCATCAGTGATGATGGCAATTGCTCGATGAACTTCCTCCCCTCTTGCTCACTTCAATTTGGCAAGTGTTAATTTGCAGTCTGGGGAAATACTCTCAGAATAAATATGTGAGGAATGGTAATATTTAAATAATTTAAAGACACATCTTCTATCCTGTTGTCCTCAGCATAACTGAAAGCTGTTTTTCATCTGTTACTTGGTGGTAAAATGAAAAAGGTATGTGTTAAGTGCATATCTGGAGAGAGGAAATCCCACCCTAAATTTTACTGGATTAGTGGCAGATCCAAATCACACTGGAAACAATAGGAAAGCTCCCGGTGAGTTTAGTGGGCTTTCAGTTCAAGGTCTCAATGTCTCATGCTCTGAATAATGTCTGTGATTATTTGTGTACCTCTTTTCTCTGATAGTAATCTCTGCCTCTTGCTGTTGAGTCAGGAGGAACAATGCTGCAATTTGAAGGACTTACCTAGCAAGATAGTAGCATTGCTGTAAAACTATATGTCTTGCTGTCTACAGTGCTCAAATCAGCCTCAAGTGACCATGTGGAGCAACTGTACTGAACAGTCCCATCAGATTTTCTTTTTTTTTTTTTTTTCAGTGTTTGCTACAGACCTTTAAGCATTTTTTTCCCTCTCCTATAACCCTATATATTTTACTGCAGTATGGAAAGATTAGAATGGGTGGGTTTTCTCTCCTTTGTGTGTGACTTATTTGTTAACATCTCGTAACACAGTTTTCAGCAATGGAAAGCAGAAAAAAAGCCAACCCTGCTCCTAATAATGGCAATTTTCACTTGTGTTTTCTTGGCAAACACAGCTGAAGCAAACTCCAAGCAAAGCAAAGTCATACTCCGTTGCAAGTTATCACTAAATTCACCATTTGATGGTGTTTAAGAAAAACACATTTTACATAGTTTGTATCTGTCTTTGAATGCTTGCACCATATTTAATTTGGAAACTCTTCTGTGGTCATGAATTTCTTCCTGGAGTGTCTTCCCAGGTAATCAAATGCTAGTGTCTTTTTGCACTTCAGGGATGCCAGTCTTTCTTTTATTAAGTGCTTTGTATTCCTAACATGATGGTTATCCTCACTGATTGGGTACGTTCCTCCTACTGAGGGACCAGTGACTGAGAACTTCTGAGTGTTGGGTGAAAACAGTAACTGAAGGATGTTGTAATTTTTCTCCTTACCTTGAGCCAAATGTATTCCTGTCTCTCCACCTTTGAATGCAATGTATTGACTGCAACAACTGGAAGGTTTATAAAATCCCTGCAATCTAAGCAGCAATTACTATATGCTGTTGAAAAATTTTTCACCCTGGTCTCATGGGTCTGAATCCAACACCCAGTGGATCCAGTAGTCTGGAATGACAGTTTGATAAGGTTCATGACAGAAGCACAGAATTATGGAATGCTAAGGGTTGGATGGGACCGCTAGATCGTTGAGTCCAACCTCCCCAGCAAAGCAATGTCAATTGGTGCAGGCTGCACGGAAATGCATCCAGGTGGGTTTTGAAAGTCTCCAGAGAAGGTGACTCCACAATCTGTCTGGACAGCTTGTTCCATTCTTCTGCTGCCCTCACTGTAAAGAGGTTTTGCCTCAGATTGAGGTGGGACCTCCTGTGTTCCAGCTTGTGCTCACCGTTCCTTGTCCTATCACTGGGCACCACGGAAAAGAGTGGTTCATCTTCACCTTGACAACCGCCCCTCGGATATTTATAGACTTTAGTAAGAGCCTCTCTCATTCTTCTCTTTTCAAGATTATACAGCCCCAGATCCCTCAGTCTCTCTTTGTAGGAGAGATATTCCAGTCCTGCAATCCTCGTTTCAGAGATGAATAGTAACATTTCACAGTATAACCAGAGATTAGTATGATTGTGTTTGTTTGTATTAATCCAACACTTCAAAGATTTCATGCATGACACCTCTTTCTCTAGGGACACTAATGAATCAGGCAGCATTGGTGGCAGAAATGCAGAGAAGTGTCATTGGTGTCTAGATCATAATCCCTCCCATCCTGAAGTCATTAGTTGTCCCCCTGCAGAAACAGAACTATGAACAAGTTTGTCAGAGGACAAACTCATTTCCTGTGGGCCCTCTTTGAAGAAAGTTCAATCATTTCAGAGTAATTTAAAAACGTTTATCTGTGATATTTAAATACCTGTAAATCTAAAATTTCTAGGTTCTGCCTCTTCATTGAAATGGTTGGTGACTGTACAGCACCCTTTCCTCTCCCAGCAGTCTCTGTCACAAGGCAGAGAAAGGAAAAACATCCAAAAAGGATGATGCAATTTGCTTCCTGTCAGAGGAAGTCTACTTCATGGCAGACTCACAGGAGTAAATGTGTCTCAAGTTGTCTCCGCAGGAACAGTCTGCATTTCCTTCCCTCAGCCTGAATTCATAATGGTTCTTACCAAGCTGGTCAGGATACTTCAAGAAGATTTCTTTGTTATTTAGTGGTTCCTCATTGCTTAAGAAGGGAACTCATTCTTGGGGTGAGTTTTGAAATCCCTGCAAGCCCAAGTATCTCACAAAAATTTGCAAGAACACTGTAGGCGTACGAGATCAGACCACTGGTTATTTTCATGTTGATTTTGATAGAGTCCAACTGCAAATGAAAATAGAGGGAAAAATCTCCAAAATGCAATTAGGCAGTTGGATCAAACTGGCACAAGGCAGAATGTTTTCTTCCTATTCTGTATGAGCTGTCCATATACACAGTGAATACCACGGTCTGCCTAACTAGTTTTCTAAAGCTATTTTGGGAACTGGTTGAAAAAAAAAAAAAAAAAAGAGGGAAAAATAATTATTTTCTTTACCTTCCCTCATCCTTGAAAAGAGTATTTGACAAAGTTTTCCTTAAATGCGGAGTTTTGAACAAAATTCATTCTGCTTTTTGCTGTTAATGTAGCCAAGAGCATTGTTTGTAGCCATAAAGGCATTGTTATTGCAGAAAATCTAGAAATGTGAAAATCACCTCCACAAGTGGTGTCATTACATGGGTGTCATTGCAAACATTACCTTTCATTCTTTTTATCATCTTGGCTTGAAGATGTGTCTTCATCTTGCATAAAACAACAGCCTAGAAAAGAGGACTTTAACATTACCCAGCGCACTTCCGTCTTTTTATCTGATTCTTCTTTAAAGAACTCTTGGATGGGTGATCTGTCATTTGTCATTCACCACTTGTAGCTTGCTTTTTTATTTTCTCCCAAGATAAGTCATGAAAGAGAGATGGGGGTTAAAACATATTGTAAAATAACATCTCAGATGCAAGACCAATGTTGCTTGTCTTTCTGCATGATACAAGCAAGAGACCAGCCTCCAGGAACCTGTGCTCAGAGCCTCCATTTGTCTTCATGCTGTGGTAGTGAGCTATAGAACCTAGCGACAGCAATCAAAGGTAAAGAGAACAACCTCTTTTCCCCCATTGCTTTGCAGGGTGAAATCCAGAAATGTTTCTCTTTGCTGCAGAAGAGCTTTCTACCGGGCACTGCATGCTTTTAAGTAAATAGAATGATATTTACTTTTGGAAGGTCATGTGAAATCCTTCAAACTTGGGATCATTCCAAGGCATGGCATGAAAGCAAGTTACATTCACTGTGCTTTAAGCCACAGAAAAGAGTGTGACCAATCTATTCACCGTAAGCTGACCTTAGCATGTCAGGAACCCCAGAGCGATGGAAATGACTAAGAGTAGCCAAACACTTTCCTCTCTGTTTAATAACTCTGATGTGCAAGTTGTGCCACACCTGGTTAGAGCCAGTGGTAGTGGAAGAGAGCAGCAGATGAGATGGTCTTCAGAAGAAAAGTATACTTTGAGTTAAAATATATTTTGTAGTGTCTCAATATGATCATCAGGGGCAAATCTCATCCCCACAGAGCAGTTCTGAGATAAGCAGATGTTGTCTACTTACGTGATGAAGAAATTGAGACACCAGACATAAAAATGGAGGAGTTTATTCTTAGCTAATGGGAATGTGGAGATCTATCTTTACAAACAAGGAACTTCAGCCAGGAATTCCCTCAAAGGTGTAATTGCACAGGAAAGTGGTAAAGAGGCAAAGGACATCCAAGCTGAACCTTATGTTGGCAGTGTTCAAATAGCAGTTGTAGTTATAGGCTTTGCATCGAAGGAAAAGAGACTGTTTAGGTAAGAAAGCAAACCAGCATCATTAGCAAGGCAGGTGATTAGCAAGGCAGGTGATTAGTAAGGCAGGATACAGCTACCTGAGCTGGAGTCAGAGCAGGATACAGGTGTAGACATTGCACACGAGAAATGCAATGGGATCTTAAGACCTGCATACATATGTATCTCTGTCTGTCTCTGCTTCTGTGTGCACTAACTATCTTGGAGTGAGCAATGAATCTGTCTGATAAACAGAAGAAAAGAAGGAAAGAAAAGACATAAAAAGTACTTCTAATTGTTTTCTAATTTTGTTTCCCTTTTCTGGCTGTAGTTCATAAAAGGAGTGTTTTCATGCCAGCAGTACGGTTAAAGCATATGCAAACGTGGCATGCCCTTTTCACGTCCTTAGTAAGAACAGCTGAGTGCATGTCCTTCGAACAGCTGAGTGCACAAGTGCAGACTTGCATTTTGCAGACATAATTTGGTGCTTTCAGTTCTCCACAGTCCCACAGTGGTTCAGACAGCATCTTTAGAAGTTCCCTCAGCATCTTGTTTGTGGTGGCACCTTAGAAAAGCAGCACCATTACTTCTTAGAGCATGCTTCTCCAGGCTTTCTTAGTTGTAAAAGTCAGTCCTAGACCAATCATTGTTGGAATGAGAGAAAAATGCAACACAATTAAAGTTGTTTTCTCCGTGCCAAGAATCACAGAATGTTAGGGTTTAGAAGGGCCTTTGAAAAATCATCTAGTCCAACCACTGCTAGCAGAACAGGATCAGCTAAAGAAGGTCACACTGCAACACATCCAGGTGGCTTTTGAATGTCTCCAGTGAAGGAGACTCCACAACCTCTATGGGCATCCTGTTCCAGTGTTCTGTCACCCTCACAGTGAAAAAGCTCTTCCTTATGTTCACTTGGAATCTACTCTGTTTCAGCTTGCACCCGTTGCCCGTTGTCCTATCTTTCAACACCACTGGCTTTGTCCTCCTGACACTCACTCTTCACGTATTTATTAACATTAATGAGGTCACCCCATAGTCTCTTCCAAGCTAAAGAGACCCAGTTCCATCAGCGTTTTTTCATAAGGGAGATGTTCCACTCCCTTAATCATCTTTGTGGCTCTGTGCTGGGTTCTTTCAAGCAGTTCCCTGAACTGCTTGTGCCTTGCAAGAGCTCTTGTTACCGTCAGTGCTTCCTGTAGTATCATGTCAGGGATCGGAAAGACTGAAGTTCTGGAGTTTTGTGTCACTGCTCTTTGTACTAGCTCCTGATGAGTCTCTATATAGTCCACTGACATTTATACTATAATTCTACCTATTTTCTGCCTTGTCCCCCTGGGTTTCCTGTTGAGACTCCAGGACTGTTGCTGGCTGGTCTCAGTGCAGAAGCAGTAAGTGATAGCTGAAGAAGTGAGCTGAAGAAAACCTCACAAACCCACGAGAAACTGCTTTGGAACCAGTTGGACCAGTAGCGGAGAGGCAGAAGCTGTACAGGAGGTTTCCTGTGGTTTTATTTTGGTAGCGAAACACCAAGAGAAACAGAGAAACCCATCAGAAGCTGGCAGCTCTCCTGAGCCAGGCTGGGGCATTGTCAGTTCAACAGCGGCTGCACCCACATCCTTGAAAAAAGCCCTGAAGGAGTGCAGAGACCTGGTCACTGCGCACTGAGCAAACTTACAGGGCACGTCTGAATGTGGCACAGAAATTATTGCAGAGGATGTGCAAGAAGGGTGCTTAAAGCTTGGCCTACTGAATCAGGGAGTGATTGTATCCACCCAGTGGAAGGCCATGGCACCCCTGACCCCTGTGCCTACCAAGTCTGATGCTGTATCTCAGTTGGAACTTTGGCGAGAACACGCTGCCACCCAGGTGTTGAGTTGCAAGGTGTGCCCCACTTTTATGCCAGTGTTGGATGTGAGCAGTGAGCATGCCTGTGGGACGTGTGCTCAGGGAGAGGACTTTCTCTGCTTAGCGATGGACCTCTGAAAGGAGATAAGTAGGTTGAGAATAAACATGGATTGTGAGAGACTCTCAAAGTCACATCTTGCTTCCCATGAGAGAAACCCAAAAGGCAGGCAGAGCTCATCTGATGGAGAGCTCTCTGTCCTCTCATTGCCTGACTAAATACTGTGACTCAGAAGACAGAGGGCAATGGCAGTGAGTTCAGTGCAACACTGGGGAAGAAGAGCCTAAGGGGAGACCCTATTGCTCTCTACAACTACCTGAAAGGAGGCTGTAGTGAGGTTGGCATTGACCTGTTCCCCTAGTATTAAGTGATAGAACAAGAATGAATGGTCTAAAATTGTGCTAGAGGTTTAGTTTGGATCTTAGGAAAAATTTCTTTACTGAAAGAGTGGTCAGGTATTGGAACAGGCTATCTGGAGAGGTGGTGGAGTCACTGTCCTTGGAGATGTTCAAGAAATGTGTAGAATGGAACATTTGAGACATTGTTTAATGACTATGGTGGTGTTAGGTTGATGGTAGGATTAGATGGTCTTAGAGGTCTTTTCAAACTAAAAAAAACCCAATATTTTCCAACTCATGTTCTGAGAAGCCTTAGTGCCCATGGTCACAAAAGTAGACACCCCTAAAATCAACAAGGTTGGATTAAATGTCATGAGACCATATTAAAAAAAAAAATTACAATATTAGGACTTTCTGTTTGTCTGGTGTTTTCTCAGCTTTTGTAAGCAGTTTGGTCTTGTGTCTATGAGTTACAAGAAATACACAATTTTGTGTGGTGCTAAGGGTCATGGTTTAGCCATAGACTTAGATAATGGTTGGACTCAATGATTTAAAGTTCTTTTGTAACTGAAATGGTTTTGTGATTCTATGCTTCCAGGAAACTCATCAAAGGTAAATGCAAACCCCTGTGCTGCAGGTGGGTCAGGCCCATGCACCAGGCCAGGCTGGATGCAGAAAAGGACAAAAAGGACTGGTAGCTGGGCTCTTGTAGGAGATGCATACTGCAGTGGCAAAGCTTGCAAAAAGGTCTGCCACGCTGAGGCAAAGAGAGCACATTTGGTCTCTGGGTCTGTTGCCTGATCCAGGAACAGGTTGTGCAGTGAGGCCATGGAATCTGGGCTAGACTCTACTCCTTCTAGCCCTTGCTCTGTGTGTGTTGACCTGAAGAGTGCCTGAGTGTCTCATCTGACCCACTCTGGGACAACTGGATGAATTACAGACAGAACTTACAGGTGGCACCACTTGTTACTTCTGCAATTTTTGACCCCACAGACTTCCCCCACTTCCAATTTATTTCTTGAAATAAAGTATCATAGAATCATAGATTCATAGAATCAAGGGACCTTGAAAGATCATCCAGTCCAATCTGCCAGACTAGGATCACCTATACCAGATCACACAGGAACACATCCAGGCGGGTTTTGAATATCTCTAGAGAGGGAGACTCCACAACCCTCCTGGGCAGCCTGTTTCAGTGCCCTGTGACCCTCACAGTGAAAAAATTCCTCCCCATGTTTAAATGAAACTTTCTATGCCTCAGCTTCTACCCATTGCCCCTTGTCCTATCACTGGGCATCAGCAAGCAGAGCCTGGCTCCATCCTCCTGGCACACACCTTTTACATATTTATAAACATTGATGAGTTCACCTCTCAGTCTACTCTTCTCCAAGCTAAAGAGCCCAAGCTCCCTCAGTCTCTCATAAGACAGATGTTCCATGCCCTTAATCATCTTTGTGACTGTATGCTGGACACTCTCAAGCAGTTCTATGTCACTCTTGAACAGGGGGGTCCCAAAACTGAACACAGTACTCCAGATGTGGCCACACCAGGGCAGAATAGAGGGTCAGGAGAACCTCTCTCGACCTACTAGCCACACCCCTTCTAAAACACCCCAGAATGGCATTGCCCCTCCTTGCCATGAGTGCACATTGCTGGCTCATGGTCAACCTCCCATCAACCAGGACCCCCAAATCCTTTTCCCCTTCACTGCCTTCCAACAGATCAGTCCCCAAAGTATTTTAAAATAATCTTTGCTCAGAAGCCTTTAACTTGGTAATGCTTTTCTTGAGAATAAAAGAAGTAGGAGAAATATATTTTTCAAGGAATCCTCACTTGAGTTACAGATTATATGCTTGCATGCTTGAGAAATGTGGTTGTTCAAAGTTCCTTCATTTGCTGCTATCAACTGCCAGTTCTGTAGTGATCTTGTGCTCACATTTCTTCCTGGTGGCTTCCCTGAGGCTTCTCCTGGCTCACACACAGCACTGACTATCACAAAGCTCACTGTGGCATCAAGGTTTGGATAATTTTGTACCCTGTGGATAGTTTGAAAGATGGATTCCTTCTTACCAGAAAGGTCATGCCAGCGTGCAGGGTGCATCCTGGTAATTTACAGGTAATTGACAAATGAGGAAACAGAAAAGTTTCATCACACCCTGCTTGCTGTGAATTACTTCCAACTAAGTAATTTTATTTTTGTTTCGTAGAGGCAGAGAGCAAATGCTGTATTTTTCATTTCAAGGCCTTAGGCTTAGGGTTTTGAACTTTGTCTTTGGCTGTCTTTGTAGGTTGCTACATCAATGTAAGAAGTAAGACACTTAAACTACCAGTAAAACATAATAAGAAAGAACAAGCCATTCAGAAAAAAAAAAAAGAAGAAAAAAAAAAGAAAAAAAAAAGGGAAGGGACCCCAAGGATCACCTGGTCCAACTATTATAGGTGATACTGTAGTATAAATCCCAGAAAAGAGGAAGGCAGGTAAGAATGCCAGGAGGCCTGCATGGATGAATAGAGAGCTCTGGGACACACTTAAATGCAAGAAAAAAGCTTATAGAGAGTGGAAGCAAGGACAGGTAACCTGGGATGAGTACAAAGATACTGTTCGTGCAGCCAGAGCTCAGGTCAGGAAAGCTAAGGCAAGGCTGGAATTGAATCTGGCCAGGGACATTAAAGGGAACAAAAAGAATTTCTTCAGGTA
>WBNM01006318.1:0-21284 GCA_013399055.1 Ramphastos sulfuratus
ATTCTATGATTCTGTGATCTTAGCTTTAATGATTCTATGATTTAGCTTTGCAGATATTTTCAAAGATATGTTTGAGGAGCTGTCTTTGTCTTCACATTTTTGTTGGTGATGAATTTATTATGCTTTAGTGTAGTGTAGAGTATTTGACAGTCCAAGTCCACCCATAGGCTTGGCTAAATATTTCATTATCCTAACCTGCAGTGATGAGAATATGTTGCCCACTGTGGTCATGACAGGCCACATATTGCATCTGTGTGGTGTTTATTCTTACCACTTTTCAGAACAGCAGCAGTGAGACTCAGATAATTTCTCAGCCAAAAGTGAGAAAGGTGGATAAAGGTGGCCCAAAGCCAGGCTGCAGAGCAAATTTATGCAATGTGCAATCCTTATTCATTCATAGTTGCATTCTGGCCTGCCCCTAGAGTGGACTGCTGTAGCTGCTTAGCCTAAAATGAACAGGTTTGTTGTTTGTGCCATATGCAGCTTTCATAACTGAGTAGAGAGATCTGCTGAAAGCTATCTTCATTTAAAAGGGAAAGAGGAGTTGAAAACTATTCAATGCTCTGTTTCCAGCTTAAGCTTTGGCTGTAAATGGGATCAGCTTGTCCACTAGAGTCAGAGAAAGCAAGATTTGGTGAATAGTGGAACATAGTAAGTTCTATAAACTTGATTGACTCCTGTTGAGAAATATGTTTATTTGCCATTTCCACAATTAAACAGACTTTTGTCTGGTCTTAATATGCCACATGTGAAAAATTATCTTCGAAAAATAAACTTCTCGCAAAACATTCTGAGAGGACCTTGCAGTGTGCGAGAAGCAGATGTTAGGTAACAAAAAGTCCACAGTTTTCTTAGTGCTGCATTTGTCTTATGTCTCAAAAAGTATACAGCTATGAATAAACAATAGGAATTCCTACAAATATTCTGATAGTGCCTTAATTAAAACACAGTTATACAGCGTGTCAGTTACAAAGACTTTGAGAATACTAAAAGAAAGTTTAAATAAAGGCCAGTTTTCTTTCAAGAGCATATGCAAGTCTCATTTTATGCTTCATCCTAGAAATGCTTCCACATGCATTGGCATGTCTGGGCATGTTTTGCCCAGCTGGTATCAGCTTAAGAGCAGCCTCTCCCATTGAAGGATTCCTGCTTTTTTTTTAATAGGTGATCCTCATGGAGAGGCCTTCCTGCTGATTTCAAAGAAAACTTTCCTGGCACAGAATTTCAAAACAATGTGTTTAAAATTCTACTTTTAATGTGTTTGAAAGTGTAATCTTCTGGTAAGTTACTTAGATTGTTTACAGATTAACAAGACAGGAGATTGTTCTTTATGTTCTAGATGTTTTGAAGATCTCTTGTAAGGCTGTGAGAGAGCCAGGGTTCTTAACATAATTTGAAGAATTTTGAGAGTCCTGTTAGAACAGGTACTACTTAGAGTCTTAGTCACTGGAAGTGTCAGATCAGTTTTGATGGAGAAGAAACATTGTCTTCTGTTTTGTTTTGTGGGAAAATGAAAGAGGCTTAAGGTCTTTCCAGCCGTAACCGTTCTGTGGTTCTGTAGTAACAATCTGTTTCTATGGCATATTATAATTTCTTCTTCCACTTTATTTGTCTTTATGAAAGTAACATGAAGTTGTGAAACTGCTTTCTTCCTTTCCCTTTCCCCCAACCTATTGCAACTGCACCAAGCACTTAGTAATTCTCACTAAAATCCACAGAACAGTTTTCAAGAGAGAAAAAGCAGAACTAGTGTAAAGAAGGAAATCTGCATCTAAACGGCTTCACTAGGGAGCTACTACAATAAGTTACATTTAGCCAACCTGATTGCCCAGATGATAAAGCTGTTGAATGTGTTGATGAGGTTGGGGCAGGAGATGTAGTTTACTTCCATTTGACATTGTGTGCTGCAGTATTCTTGTATTAACTCAGGAGTTTTTATTTGGATGAGTGGGCAACTAATAAGTAAAAATCTGATTTGGTGGTCAGGGTCAAGGCCATTGGTTAATGAGCTGGTAAAAAGTGGGGTGCTGTGGGGCTGTGTTCTGTGACCTGTCCTATTCAACATCTTTGTCAGTGGTCTGGAGGAGGAGATGGAGGGCACTCTTACCAAATTTGAAAATGACACCAAACTGGGGGGGGTACCTTTTAGTATGCTAGAGGGCAAGGATGAACTGTGAATCCTGTCCCTAAATTCAGGAAGGATGAACTGTGAATCCTGTCCCTAAAAAAGCAGAGTCCTGCAGTGTTGCAAACTAGGGAGTAGCTCTGCAGAGACAGCTCAGTGCCCTTGAATTGGAAAAGACCAAAAGCTGTATGAATAAGAATATGTCCCAGAGAGTGAGGAAAGTGATTATTCTCTGTTCAGCACTTGTAAAAATACTTCAGATACTGTGTCTGGTTTGAAGATCCCCACTACAGGAGAGACATCAGTAAACTGGAGTGAATTCAGCATAGGATCACCAAGACAGATGGGGGCTGGAGCACAGGCCCTATGAGAATAGGCTGGGGAAATAGATTTGTTCAGTCTGGAGAAGGATGGCTTTGATGGGACTTAACAGCGGCTGTCTGTATGTACAGAGGCCACCACACAGCTGTACGTGGTGGGAGAACAATAGGCAATGATAACAGCATGAAACTTAATGAGCAAACTGATCTTACCCCATAGCTGGCCCTTCTTTGGTCAGGAGATTGTGCTAGAGGTCTCCTTGGTCAGTGTATTGTTTCCTAATGCTCTGGCCCTGTGAAAAGATGTCTGCTAAATATGCTACTAAGACTGTTGATCCTGCCTGCACTCTTGTAGTTACCATGTTTAACAGCAAGATGATGTATAGAAAACTTTCATGTTCCCTTAAATTAATTATTTTTTATTTTATTTTCTTCCAAGCCATACTATTAGCCAGCTGGATAAAATGTATTGTGTGGTTTTTTTTTTTTCCCCCCCCCGGTAGTTTTCTGATCTGTTCTCACGACTGCTTTACAAAGTGGGTGTAGTATCTCAGTACTTGGGGGCTGGAGAAGAGGGCGTGGAAGCAGCTTCTGACATGTTCCTAAAGATTTTTTTGTTAGTAACTCAGGCAATTCAGAGTACTGAAACCCCAGTTTGAGTCACTGTCAATGTTTTATACCACATGTTCTGGCTATATTTGCGTCTGTTTTGCAACTTCATCAATGAGCATAGGCACAGTGTCTTTTGAAGTAGCTGAACTCAATGTAATAAACCTAAGAAGGCTAATGATGATGGGCCATGAGTTCTCATGTATTCCTGAGTCAATGGAGGGTATTTTCCCACTACTTAGTTCATAGGATTATTGCATTTCCTCCAAAAGACCACAGGTCTTGCTGGTCATTAGGGATGACATTACTGAGCCTCACCTCAGTAAATATTTTCAGAAGGATGTAAGGAGAATGCCTCTCCCCTTGATCCATTTACAACATCTCTTTTCTGGTATCATAAAAGCTCCCTGACAATTTCTATAAAATCAGAGAACTTTCAAAACATTTCCCCTTGCCTTCATAGACAAGTTATATTGCTGTAGAACTGACAGGTTTTGTGTGCAGCAGTGACCATGAAAGACTTGATGTATTTTTGTTTCTCTTCTTTCCATACATTAAGAAGATTGTAGAACAGTCTTCTTCCTGGCTTATTCAGGAAGCTGGTAACAAGGTAGGCTGTTAATACATCACACTACAACATAGCAGTGACAGCTTCGTTCTAGGATCTACATACCAAAAAACCTGCCTTTGCTTGCAAAACTTAACTAGTCATAGGCCATGCTTTTGGGCAGTGGACAGACACAGACTGTCTAAGATGGTCAGATGCAGTCATGCAAAAAAGAGGACAATATGTTCCCTGGAATAAGGCATAATCTTTCTGCTGCTGAGCTATGCAGAAATTGGAGAGTAAAATAAATGGAATTTTTAAAGGAATGATATTTGTTGCATACAAGTTCACTAAAAGTGCTAGAAGTAACTGATCACCATCCATTCAGGTGTTTGCTTGGGTTTTGGTTTTGGGTTTTTTTGGGTTTTGTTTTTTACTTTACTGACAATGAGGAGTTAACTTACTCTATAGGCATATGAATGCTGAAATAATAATGAAAAGCAGTTTTTGTATCTCAGCCAAGAAGGGCATGCATAACTTTAGAGATCACTGCAGTACATCTGGAGTTTGTGGACACATGCTTGCCAGATGGTTGGAGTTTGTTTCATTACTGTTATGAACTCTGCAGTCAAACCTTAGATTCTGTGATATCGACACTACATATGCATGGAATTTGTCACTAGAACAGGCTCCCCAGGGAAGTGGCCATGGCACCAAGCCTGTCTGAGTTCTAGCAGTGTCTGGATGGCACTCACAGTCAATGTAGTTTAGTTTTAGGTAGTCCTGCAAGGAGCTGGGATTTAAATATGGCTATCCTTATGGGTCAGTTACAGCTTGAGGTACTCTGTGATTTTAATTTCACCTCACAGAGACTCTGAGCCCATGCCAGCTGGTTCAGTTACATTAAAGACAAAATTTTGTTGCGGTGCGTTACTGCCAAAACACATCTCTCTCTCTTTGTATACAAATAGAGATGCTGGTGTTTGCTAGTTGTATTTTGCAAAGCAAGTTATGTCTTTCTCTTTACTCTTTTAGCACAGCCATATCGACGTACTGTATATATCAATAGCTGGTTTTAGTAATTCTGTTAGAGCTTGTGTGAAGGGGACAATGGAAGTTTTCACAGGACAAGGAGTCATAGGCACTTGGTCCTAAAGGTTACACTTCCTTCGTGAGTTGGCTCTTGAAACTTTTACAAATGAGAATGCAAAGTTACGTGTTTTGGATGTGAGTCTTGAACTGATGACTGAAGCAACATGAGAACAGCATTTGGTGTGGAACATCATGCTGAGTACGCCTGTTAGCATCCCACGCACTGAAGAAAACAACCCCAAAATAAGAAAGTTACACAGACTGCATCTTCAGCAAAGCTTTCCAATACATTTGTAACCAAGAGAAACAGTTGAAAACAACATTAGTTACTGTAATACTTTCTGTGAAAAGTTTCCAAACTTTTAAGTTAGGGTTCATGGTGATGATAGCATTTTTATACATGTATAAATGATAGCATGTATTACATGAGGTAGATGTGTGTTATATTAAAGAGAGGAATAATTACTCATATATATAGCTTGCAACTGTAATACCTAAATAGTTTTCTGCCCTCTCTGTGTGTGCTCTAGAAGGTACTTATTTCCATCTCTAACTACCAGCAGTATCTTCCTGGCACTCCAGTATGTAATTTCACTGAAATGTCATAAACATCACTGATCATTATAGGTAGTGTAGGTTAAGAGACATCCATAAGCGTTTTAACTCATGTTGTTCAAGGGATTATCAATGATTGTGGTTTGCTCCTTGTTTCCATTTAGTTAAAGATTTTTTGATTTAATTTTAACTTCTGCTGTGTACTTTCCATCTAAGAGTGAGATAGGAACCCCATGCTTTCACTATTTCCTAACACCAAATAGTACTGTGGCAAAATTTTCTTCCCCCCTGCCCAAAACCGACAGAACTCTATGGACAGACTCCGAGGTGGCATGCTCCCTGTCTCTTTTCCATAGTAGCTATTATTGTTCCTCTGATGGGTGGACTCACAGCATGCTGAGTCTTTTGTAGGGTGCTAGAGAGCCTCCTGACTTACTGTCATTGTACAGGCATTACAGGTGGTTTGACTGGCCTGCAGAATCTTTCTGTGATTTAGCTCTGCTCTGAGGACAGACTGAGAGAGTTGGGGCTCTTCAGCCTGGAGAAGGCTTCGAGGAGACCTTATAGTAGCCTTCTAGTATCTGAAGGAGGCNTTATACTCTCTTAGCTTCTTATTTGTTGGAACTCTGTACAAACATGGTTTGTTTTCCTTTTTCTCCCATCATTTAGAAATGCTGGGCTATAGGTCATAGATGTATTTGGAGCAAAGACAGATGCTCTTTACTCCTTCCCAGAAGAGTATAGGAAACTCTTTGCATGTGAGGATTGGATAGAAATATAGAATATTCTTGGAAGTTTAAATGAAAAAGTGCTATTCATAAACTACATGCTACAGTGCAAAGCATATAAAATACAAAGAAATCCAAATGCCACTGTTCTCCAAAACCTTCTTAGGGCAAAGCTTCCACACACCTCCCTCCAAACCCAGGTCCCAATACCCACCCACATACTGTGCCTTTCTGCACCCCCTATTACCAGACCCGTGTGATGCAGCAAAAATTCATCTTGGCAGCCCCAGNGAGTAACAGATACAAGAAACGTCTCCATACACTTACTGCTGTTAGGAAATCGACTTAGTCATAGATCTGTTTGTAAATTGGACAATTAACCAGCTGCTTCTGACTAGCTGATCACTCACTACTAGATGGACACACACCAACAACTCAATATACTTCTTGTAGTGAGTGGCCCAAAACTGAACACAGCAATAGAGGTGCAGTCTCACCAGTGCCAAGTACAGGGGAATGATCTCTTCCCTACTCCTCTGGCCGTGAGTCTACATGTTCTCAGGAGGCCTCCTGTCAGCTGAGAGATCCGTAAGATTACTTCCTCTTGTCCAGTCAGCTCCCTGTCCAGTACACCTTATACTCTCTTAGCTTCTTATTTGTTGGAACTCTGTACAAACATGGTTTGTTTTCCTTTTTCTCCCATCATTTAGAAATGCTGGGCTATAGGTCATAGATGTATTTGGAGCAAAGACAGATGCTCTTTACTCCTTCCCAGAAGAGTATAGGAAACTCTTTGCATGTGAGGATTGGATAGAAATATAGAATATTCTTGGAAGTTTAAATGAAAAAGTGCTATTCATAAACTACATGCTACAGTGCAAAGCATATAAAATACAAAGAAATCCAAATGCCACTGTTCTCCAAAACCTTCTTAGGGCAAAGCTTCCACACACCTCCCTCCAAACCCAGGTCCCAATACCCACCCACATACTGTGCCTTTCTGCACCCCCTATTACCAGACCCGTGTGATGCAGCAAAAATTCATCTTGGCAGCCCCAGGCCCTTGCCAAGGCTACTCTAGGCCCAGCTCCCAGGCAAAGCAAGATATGGGAGCAGCATCAGGAAGGAGAGGGGAGGAAAAAGGGGCAGAAACTGACTCTGCAGACGGTTTTATAGATATGCAGGCATTATGGGAATGAAATAAAAAAATACTGTAATTTCCTGTCTGCCCCTGGATGCTCTGGACCTCCTAGAGGATGCTAACTTTATGTTTTTTTTAAAGGCACCCATGTCANTCTTCCCTACTCCTCTGGCCGTGAGTCTACATGTTCTCAGGAGGCCTCCTGTCAGCTGAGAGATCCGTAAGATTACTTCCTCTTGTCCAGTCAGCTCCCTGTCCAGTACACCTTATACTCTCTTAGCTTCTTATTTGTTGGAACTCTGTACAAACATGGTTTGTTTTCCTTTTTCTCCCATCATTTAGAAATGCTGGGCTATAGGTCATAGATGTATTTGGAGCAAAGACAGATGCTCTTTACTCCTTCCCAGAAGAGTATAGGAAACTCTTTGCATGTGAGGATTGGATAGAAATATAGAATATTCTTGGAAGTTTAAATGAAAAAGTGCTATTCATAAACTACATGCTACAGTGCAAAGCATATAAAATACAAAGAAATCCAAATGCCACTGTTCTCCAAAACCTTCTTAGGGCAAAGCTTCCACACACCTCCCTCCAAACCCAGGTCCCAATACCCACCCACATACTGTGCCTTTCTGCACCCCCTATTACCAGACCCGTGTGATGCAGCAAAAATTCATCTTGGCAGCCCCAGGCCCTTGCCAAGGCTACTCTAGGCCCAGCTCCCAGGCAAAGCAAGATATGGGAGCAGCATCAGGAAGGAGAGGGGAGGAAAAAGGGGCAGAAACTGACTCTGCAGACGGTTTTATAGATATGCAGGCATTATGGGAATGAAATAAAAAAATACTGTAATTTCCTGTCTGCCCCTGGATGCTCTGGACCTCCTAGAGGATGCTAACTTTATGTTTTTTTTAAAGGCACCCATGTCAAACCATGATACTTGCTTTTGACAATTCTAGGATCTTACTGACATGTTAACCAGCTGTGATCCATGTGCTTTGCATCTGGCTTTGCCATTTTGTGAAAATTGCCTGTCTGATGAGTATCACTCAGCCAGTGTAATCAAGTGTAAATGTAGTTGTTTTAACTCCCTGGGCTGAAGTATTGGTAGAATGCCCAGATGAGTTTACCATAGTAATATTTAACTGCAACTTATAATAACCCATCAGACATTGCCTTTTTTGTCCTTACAGCCATCATCAGATGTATGATGATCCAAGCTTCACGCGTGGCATAAGTCTTTGGAGTACTTTCTCAATTTTTTATTTCAGTTGAAAAGATTATTGTAAGCCTGGCAATATCTTTTTTGCAAAGTCTTCATATGGATCATTCAGTACATTAAAAGTTTGTTACTAATGAATGCATGAGAGTCTTGGCAATGCCTTACCATGGCTGAGAGTATTCCTACACTTGAGATAAAATTGGCAAGGAGTTCACTTAGTTTCTTCTGTGCCTGTTGTTCAGGCCCCAGTTTAAGGAAAGCTATTTTACGTGCTCCTTGTTTAGCCAGCTATCTTTAAGATCTTCTAAACATCACTTCGTTGATGTTGTGAATTTGGGACACTGCTGGAAAGTCACCATAAGTGAGTTTAAGCCATATGGGCAGAGGCTCAGAGATGAAAATTACTTTCTTAACATTAAGTAACTGTTCTAGAAAGATTTTTTTGCCCCTGTGTGGGCCCAACAAACTGACCTTCCTCCCCATGAGCTTTGGAGTCCATCCATATTTGTTAGTGATCACTGATACGTGGTCAAGGTAATCAGTCTGATGGTTCTTGAGTACAAGGTTAACTAAAGTCATACGAAGGACAGATTTTTCTTATTAGTACTTCTGGTTGAAATCAAAGGGGTCTGCAGGGGATAGGCAGGAGAGCTACATGCAGTTCATGGTCCCAGCACAGACAAACAGCTAGCTTTGATGATGAATTGTTTGGCTTCGTTATAGGGTGTGTCCATAGCATCCTGTTTTTCTATATAGATGTACACAATGAGGAGAAATCAGAAGCAAGAGGATGAACACATCCATTTTTGGACTTTGAAATTACTTCTTCCCTCCCTTTAAAACAATAAACCATCCAACTTATCTTTGTTTACACAGGCGTATCCACCTTGGCATCAGGTTTTTTCTCTTCATAAGAAGCCGTATTTCTGTCTGCAAGGTACTGGATTTGTTAAAAGATTTCTTGGAAACGGGTCTTACAGTACGCATAACAAGTCTTGCTTTATAATGAGTGTTTAATACTTCATACAGTGAAATAGCTGACTTTTGCCTCTTGGCACCAGTTCAGCAAAATACTTACACACTCTTAACTTTTGGATTCATGAGAAACCCCAGAGATCTGATGGGAAATATGAAAACTTTTTGTAAAAGTTTATTTTAAAAAATGAATGTAGCATATAGAACAAAGAACTCTTGCACAGAAGTAATAGTTTTTCCATGACTTCAATGTTTTATCTTTCCCCTCATTTTATTATGTACTATCCTTACTATTTTTTGGACACTGACCCTTTATATAAAACACTGGCTGTCTTGTAAAGGATAAATTGAAGTTGTGCTGTGACTGAGTCAGCATCCTCTAGCATGAACCTTCTAGGTCGCTTCTCTTCATAAATCTCATTGTGGGTGGCATGTGGGAGCAGTGCTGAGAAGATGTAAGAAGACATGGAATTGGAGGGAATAGGAGGAACACAACTCGAAAGACCAGGCTGCATGTCCACAGACAGTGCGGTAGTTTGAGATTGCATGACCTTTGTGAATGTTCTGAACACTGCTCCAGTTAAGGAAAATGCAGTGTAGTAATTCAGCAAAGCTTGAATCATGCTTGTTTCACACAGTGCAGTGTGAAGGAGACCAACCAATGGAGACACAGTGCTACACCGATGGGAACAGACTGCTTCCTTCTTCATTGCCATGAGATTGTAGATCTCTGAAACATACTCAGTTTGACAACGTGGTGTACGTTTTACCAACATTTGCACCTTCAGAACTGCCTAAGGTTGGTGAATGTTCAGCAGGACTTAGATCACTTTAGTCCTCTCCACCCACCAAAATTTGGGCTAAAAATTTTATGGAGCAGCCACCTGACAAATGCTGCAGACTTGTTCTTGGTCTCCATCCTTATTTCTTATCATCTTGTCATGTCTTTCATGTCTGTGTTTTCCATAAAACACAGCAGAAAAGGACACTAATATAAATACTGTACTTAGAATATTCTCTTGCATTTAGCAGACTCAGGCCAGATACAGCCATCCAAATTAACAGTCTGGGTTAATTTTGAGTATGGTAGATTCAATCTCACTTGTATCACTCAGTGAGAGGGAAGGAGTGTGGTCACATGAGAAGTTCAAGAAGGTAAAATTCTTGATAGTTTGAAAACAGAATTTTACATTCAACTAATACCCAGTAACTGAGAAACATGTAACTGACTGACTGAGAAGCATGGCCAGCAGATTGAGAGAGGTGATTCTGCCACTTTGCTCTGCTAAGTGCTCTGCTAAGACCTCACCTGGAGTACTGCATCCAGCTCTGAAGCCTTCAGTACAGTAAGTACTTGGACCTGGTGGAGCAGGTCCAGAGGAGGGTCACAAAAATGATCAGAGGGCTGGAACATCTCTCCTACAAAGACAGGCTGAGGGAGCTGGGGATGTTAAGAAAAGGCTCTAGGGAGACCTAATAGTTACCTTCCAGTACCTGAAAGGAGCATGCAAGAAGAATGGAGAGAGACTTTTTACAAAGGCTGTGGTGATAGGACAAGGGACAATGGCTTCAAACTAGAGAAGAATAGATATAGGTCTAACGAAGCTCTTTACCATGAGGTTGGTGGAACATTGGAACCGGTTGCCTGGGGAGGTAGTTGAGGCCCCATCCCTGGAGGTACTCAAGGTGAGGCTTGTAAGGGCTCTGGGCAACCTGATCTAATTGAGGATGCCCCTGCTGACTGCAAAGAGGGTTGGACTAGATGACCTTTGGAGATCCCTTCCAACCCAGGCCATTCTACAACTGTATGATTTCTGGCAGTTAGGTGTGAATTCGTGTAAGATCTGCTTCCACTGCTTGTAGTAAGAGAACAAATACTTCTTCTGGAATTAACCATTTCTCATGTTTAAAGTAATTTTTCTTTCAAAAAAAGGCAGTAGTTTTTTTTATTTTGGCCTACTAATATATTTACTAGAGGTGAATGTTAAAAGCAGTGTCATGGAAGTGTAACTCACAGCAAACACCAGAGTTAGTTTTTAGTCAATTTAATTTTTTGTATTGTGAAAAAATATAGCATCTAGCAATTGTGCCCATTTCTAATTCTTTTCTGAACATCTGTTCTCTGCTGAAATCTGTTGAAGTGCTGAGATTTTTTTAAAAGCCAGCAGAGAGAGGATTTTTTTTTCCTGGAGATTGCAAAGAATTGTGTGTTTTGTAGTCTGAGCTACAGTGCTTTCCTGCTGACAGCACTTGTCCATACCATGATAGTCTGACTGAACAGAAACAGATGTTGTGAGCTCATTGGCTAATTTCCTGTCTGAAGGAGAAACTTCTGATAGAGTTTTTCAGGGTGGAATTTCTTCAATGCTGTATTTCCTTGAAAAGAGTGAAAGTTCTGAGTTTCTGTATCCATAAACTTCAATTAAATTGAATGAAGCACTTAGCTATTCAGAGAGTTTTTTTTTCTCATGTGGAATCTCACTGATACTATTTTGTGTTACCAGCTATATTTCAGAAAGGAATTTAGGGCCAAAGCTGTACTCATGGCCTTAAAACTGAAGTCTCTATATGACTGTATATGAGAGGGCTCCTCCATGGCAACTTCTTAAAAGTGATTTAACTTCTCAGAAAATGATTCTTTACTGCCTCATAGTGCCCACAAAGTGAGATGGTACCACTCTCACTGTGACAATACACATGCAGTTAACATACTATTGATAGTTTTAACACTAGCAGTAAGTTTGTATCTTGATCACTGTGACAGTAACATCCTGGCAGCACCCACAAATGTGAGGTAAAAAAATCAAGCTTTGCGTGCCATGTGCCTTGTGTATTTGTAAAAATTGTTATTTACTGTTCCCTGTTCACTAGTAAATTGCTTCAGTGGCAGTTCATAGTGAATTAGGGAGACTAGGCTAAAGTACAGTGTCCATATACAGTGTCCTTTCACCTCCTGCCCATAGTGGACAGGATTATCACATTAGTTTTGAAGGCAGAGGCAGACTCATCAAGGAGCCATGTTGGCTATTTTTACTTTGACCACTTACTCCCTGAGGATCAGAGAAGAGGCAGAGGCATTTTGCAGCCCTTTCTCAGGGACTGGAAGCAGAGCTGTGCTGCAGCTGTTGACCTACTTACAAATTGCATTTCAGTTCTGCAGCACTCTCCTGACTCTGCCTCTGATTATGAAGTTAAACGTATGGACTTGCTTTTACCCTCGGGGACTGAATCAGAAAATGGTGTGTTGGGATTTGCACACAAATTACCATAATTGCTTAGCGTGTCTCGTATACTTTAAACAGTGCTGTCTGCTTGGTACGTTGCACAAGGTACTTGTAACGTGTGACAGTCCGTAGTCTCTGTGCCGGAAATCTTCACGGTGTGAAACACTGAGTTGTATGTTCACACCGTGGCCAACAGGTGGCGGCAAGGAGTGCGAGCAGCTGCAGCTGGGTCTGTTACGGAGCCTGAGGTTTTTTTGAGTGCTTCAACCCTCCTTGTGTTGGTGCAAGCCTTTCCAAGTCTGCTTCTACACGAGACAGAAAAGATCCAATTAATTAAAACAATCTAAAGGAAGATACTAAGTTTTAAATTTACTTGGTTTAGAAGCTTAAAGCCAAGGGGCTGGCCTTCCACGCGAGGATTCATGTTCTTGAATCAAAGGGGTGAATTGCTGAATGCGAATGTGTTCCATGTAGCCCAGATAAGTTTCTGCTATGTCTGGTTGCTGTGTGTTACAAGGCACAAGCAGTTAGGGTTGTTGTTTTTACAGGACTTTGCCTTTCTGCTAGGGTAATTTTTAGGTTCTGCTATTGAGAGAGTCCTAACACAAGGAAAGGCCAGTGTGAGACTGAGAGGCAAGGACAGTTAGTTGGCACCACAGGTATGTTGTGTGAGTGCCAGAAAGCTCCATTGATGGAAAGGGAATTTAAATTGTCCTGAATAGAATTTAACAAGGAGGTGATTTCTTCAGGTCCTTAACCATCCTGAGAACTATTGTCAGCCAGAAAAATCCACCTGAAGTTACCAGTTCAAGACAGGAACTACCCCTGAACATCAGACCTTGATTCACTGTACATTTAGTCCATCTGTAGAAACCTTGGGGAGGAAACAAAATAAAAAATCCTAAATGTTTTTAGATACTTTGTAAGTAAAATATCTTCACATGCTTTTTATTTTTAATTATATTTTTGTTATTATGATCTTTCTCTGTGAGATGTAGCATACTGGGAAGCAGGAACTTAATGGTCTACTAACATATTTTTCTCTGCCTTGTGCTCTATGGCAGATATTAGTGATATGTCCTGGTTATCTGTGTTGTGTGTGAGGGCTTAGCATTCCACTGTTTTTTTGCTTAATAAATTAAAGACTGGGAAGAAGTAACACTGTAATACTTGACCATATAAGGAGGGGTGACTCTTATTTTAGTTCTGCTCTTTGCACAATGTGCAGTTGAAGCCTTTTAAGGGAAGGCAGTGCAGAGAGAGTGCAAACATCCAGAAGCAGAGCATCCATTTTACATTATAGTTTTATAGTTGGTGCCAGTGCTGGTGCTGTCACTGCTACTGCTGTGAATTTCTCAGAGGCTATTGGAGTTGCATGGTTTAAAAAAATACACTATGCAGATGAATCTGAAGAAAAATGTTAAAAGCATTTAGCTCATAGCTCCTGCATCTTAAGAAATAACAAAATCGAAGAGGGAACTGACTAAAGGTGAGCTGAAGTAGATACTAAATTGTGAAGAGTCAACAAGAAGAGACTGCACAAAACAAGTGGAAATACTATGCAGGGAGATTGGGATAGGGACTCAGTGACTGAAAAGGCAATGAATATTGCATCTACATTTTCAGTAAAGTTTAAAAAAAATTATTTGCAACAGAAATTTGAATGTTGGAAGGGGAGTGAGGAAACGAATGCAGGTAATGGTTTAGAAAAGAATCTGGCAACATGATATGAGTTGAGTTCTAGATGTCATCTTTGTATTCCAAAAGAATGAAACAATGAAATATTAGATCTGGTTGCAAGTGCATAAGCTTATCAAGGCAAAGGCTGTACTTGGGGTTAAAAGACAGCAAAATCAGGATCTCTAGTAAAGGGATGGAAAAATTGGTGTAGGCAAAAGTTGTTTTGATCTCAGAAGTCTCTAGTGTTGCAAAAATGTTGAAGTATTGCATGCACTAAAATATCAAATAAAACACATTGTAGTGCCACTGTGAACACTGTGTTCAACTAGATAAATTTCTTGATAAATCCGGTGTAGATCCTTACTTGGTATTTTTTTTTATTCTTTATGTGAAGAAAGAGAACAGAAGTAGGGAGAAAAGATGGTTTTCTTACTTTCAATCAAACCATAGTCTTTTCTTTAAAATGAGCTTTAGGCCTTAAATAAAATGAGGTTTTTATCAGCTGGAGATTAGGTAACACAGTCTACTTCAGTGGCTAAGCAGAGATTTAGAAGACCCACTGGGAAACTTTTTTTCTTCTTTACCCAATAACTTTGAAGGAAACCATTGCAGCTTTGGTCTTCTGCAAAGTGCTGTACCCAACTCCATTCTTCAGAACCCCATACGTCAGTCCCACAAAGTCCTTCAATTCCTGTTTGGTAGGGCCCAGGAGTGCTTACCTTTCTTCACAATGAGACTCTCTGCTCTTGAAATTAGAACACTTGGTCTGTCTCAGCACTCTTTCCACAGGGATGAGTAGGATTGAAAAGAAAAAGTATCCACGGAACACCACTCTGTGTTTTGAAACCTGTTCACCCAAGTGTCTCTATACATCTTTCACGCTGCAGGTGATACCTAGAGGTGATGGATAACTAGACAGGCAAGAACGTGCAATAGGCACTTCTCTAGTAATTCTTTCATTAATATACATTTCTTTTTCCCAAGTTAAGACTCAAAAATTAATACGAAGCTGCATTTTACCCTAGCCAACATAACACCTACCTGGCAGAACTCCGTCCAGTACCCATTTAAAACAGTCAGTGAGACCTGCCAAAGAAACCCCTTCCTCCAGTGCGGTGACTTTTATCTTTGTGGTGAATGAACATCACAACTTTGGCAGAGTAATTTTGTTTGATTGGCTGATCAATTCTGAGAAGTTATAAAATTTTGACTGGGCACAAGAAAGTCTGCTTGTTGCAGGCCGTGTGTTGTGTCTGAGTGTTCTGCGTTCATCAAGACTTTTTGTGGCTTAGTAGAGAATAGGTTGGAGCAAACTTTCTTCTGACTTTGGTTAAAGTAAGTCACAACGGTTCTGTGAGTGGTCCACTGAAAAAAAGGTATTGTAAGGATATTCCTTTAACCCTTTCAAATAAAAGGGTTTTGGTTTTTGTTTGTTTGTTTGTTTGTTTTTCAATAAAAAAATTATCTTTTTACACAGTTTAAGCAGGATAATATTTTACTGTAATTCCAAGGAAAATAATCTGGGCTATCAAGAGTCCTGTACCCTCTATTTTCCTAGTTAGGCAACATGCATATGGCTATGAAGTATAATGAAGAAAATCTGGGATATTGGGATGTGCAGCTGTACAATAAATAGTCCAGTTGCCAAATGCAGAACAGGTAAGTTTTCCACATTAATTCATTAAGACTTCCAGGAGAAATTTTAGAATTAACTGTTGTTGGATTTTATGTTGTTGCTGTTGTTTTGTTTGTTGTTGGTGGGGGTTTTTGTTTGTTTTGTGGGGTTTTGTTTGTTTGTTTGTTTAGTTTTTTTTCTCCCTGACTGGAAATGTCCACAAATTCTAATCTTTATTTACATTCATTATTGCCTTTATTATGTACTGGCTAGCTCATGCTTAGATGAGATTTACTGTAGCATTAAAGAATTGACTTAATTCTGTGTTGGTACTAAACTCTCCAATAATTCAGTTTTCTAGCGAATAAATAACTCAAACTGCATCTTGTGTGCATTATATGTGTTCTTTTTGTGTTTTAATAAAAAAGAGAGTGGTCAGTGTAGGTAATATGTGACTAGCTCCTCAAAATAAAAATGAGAGAAGTTGTATTCTGGAAGCTTAAGTTTAATTAGATCACCTTACATTAGTTTATATTGTTGTTTTATGTCACTTTGTTGTCTCCCCATTTAAAAACAGCTGCTCCTGCATTAATTTAATTAGTATTTCAACATACTGGGAAGATAAATACCCTTAGCTCTGACACAGAATTGTAGAATCTATAAAATCTTAGAATGGTGGGAGTTGGAAGTGACCTCTGAAAATCATCTAGTCCAGCCTGCTTGCTAAGACAGGTACTCCTGGATCAGGCTACATGGGAATGGATCCAGGCAGATTTTGAAATTCTCCAGAGGAGGAGATTCTACAGTCTCTCTGCGTCTGTTCCAATGCTTCATCACTGTTCAAGTGAAACTTCCTGTGTTATAACTTGTGTCCATTGTCCCTTGGGCACAAATTAAAAGAACCTAGCCCTATCCGTGTGACCTTCAGCCTTTAGATATTTATAAGCATTGATAAGATTTCCTCACAGTCTCCTCCAGACTCAAAAGCCCCAAGTCTTTCAACCTGCCATCGTAAGAGAGGTGATCCAGTCACCTAATCATCCATGCAGTCTTTCATTGGACTCTCTTTAGTAGTTCTCTGCTACTCTTCAACTGAGGAGCCCAGAAATAGACACAATAATCCAGGTGCAGCCTCACTAGGATAGTGAAGAGGGGGAGGCGAATCTCCTTCAATCCGGTTCCCATATTCTTAGTGTCTGCCAGAATACCATTGGCCTTCTTTGCAACAGGGGCACATTGCTGGATTAAGGTGAACTTGTTGACCAGGATTTCCAGGTCCTTCTCCACTGAGCTGCTTTCCATCAGGTCAGCCTGTAATCTCTTTTAATTAATGGGGTTATTCCTCACTAGGTGCAGTGCTTTTCACTTGCCCTTGTTGAACTTCATGAGATTGCCCTCTGCCCAGTTCTCCAGCCTGTCCAGGTCTTGCTGAATGACAGCACAGCCTTCTGGTGTGTCAGCCACTCCTCCCTGGTTTGTATCATCAGCAAACTTGCTGAGAAGGACACCCTGTTCCTTCATCTACATCATCAAATATTTTGAACAGGAATGTACCTAGTGCTGACACCTGGGGGAATCTGTTAGCTTCAGGCCTCCAGTTTGACCCCACACTGTTGATCACAAACCTCTGTACTCTGTCATTCATCCAGTTCTCAATTGACTTCACTCACTGTCCACTTCTCTAACCCCTACTTCCTGAGCTTATTTACGAGGATGCTATGGATGCATTGACAGAATAACTAAGGTGATTGCCATTCATTTAGGTCCAAGTGTAAGTACAGTTTCACACTAGTAAGAGCTAATTAGTGCTACACCTAGACAGAAGAAACTGTTGTGTACTGTCATTGACATTGTGAACGTGTACACTGAGAAAAGGCAGGCAAGAACACTCTTTGAAATCAGTCCCATTAAATGTCTGAGGCGACAAGAACCAGAATGGCTATGTTTTGTTGTAATCCTTCTACGCAGTTCATAGTTCATGGAACATATAAACACAGGTATATCAACTGTGTGGTTAGACATAAATAGAATACCTTTACTTTAAATAGACTAGGGAAACTAACCTATTAATATGCTGTGTTTGTTTACAGTTTTTATGTTGAGTTGTCCTGAAGGTACAGTTCATGTACCAAGTTGGGCCTTTTGACAGCTAACACCTTCACCCAGAGAACCCAGGAGACTGAGATACTGACCTTACAGGAGCATTACCGTGTCAGCATCTTGTTGATGATGTATTATACTTATATATATGTAAACATATAAAATTTACTCTGATGAGTGAGACCTCTGCAAGATAAAAGCTCATTTTCTTAGAGAAGCAGTATCCTGTGTGACTGACTCAGTTGTGGGGATTCACGAGGCAGGAATTATAAAATATGCAGTTATTTTATTTCCAGAAAGCCCCGCCCACAACTTTATATAAAATATTAGTTAGGGTTCAGAAATNAACCTTCAGTGGAGCAGGGACTTGGGTGTGCCCCGCCACAGTGACCAAGACATCTCATATGGACAACGAAATCTCTATGGTTGTTACTCGACTTTCCATTTCTTACTCCCCAAGTTTTGAGACGTCAGTGTAAATGTACAGAAAGAAACTGTATATACAGACTTGTTTGAATTATCCTGTAAATCATAGGTTGTAATTAATGGATCTGTGATTTGTTACAGGTAAAACAAAATCCTGTACTGTGACTCACAAGCAGTTGTTCTTGCAGAATTACAAGTTGAGAAACCCTTGCCCTAAGTATTTATTTGCCTAACAAAATAAAATATTTCCTTTGTATCTTCCAATCTTACCATGAAGCCATATGCTGCATTGGGTAATGTTGCTAATCTTCAGTGGTACATAGACATTACTTTCCAAATTTTGGTCCACAGAAGGTGCTACCCTTTTGTCTCAGCTGTCATTTAAAAAAAAAAAAAACCCAACAGTCTGGCTGCTTGATAGAACTGACTGAAAACTCTTGCTTTGACATTTTGTTTACCAGAAAGCATATTGGTGAATACAAAGTGGGGGAAAAAAAAAAAAAGGTTTAGGTAAATTAAGAGACTTTTTTTTTTTTTTTTATTTTACTTTCTGAGCACTGTAGTCATACCAGTCATCAGTCTTATTTTTTGTTTAGAAAGTGGTAGGTGTAGGAGCATTAAAAATCCCTCCCCCATCCCATGATTAATCTTTATTTTCTCTGGCTTTGAAGATCTAGTAATTTCCCACTTATAAAGTACTGATTTCCTTCCTCCAAGGGTATTTTCCTGAGTTTGCACTGTTATTTGTTTGATCTGGTGCAGCACATTATTTCTCTGGGTTTGCTGGTGTAAGAATTTTTAGCATCTTCCTTTGGGAGCCCTTCTCATGTTTCCAGGGGTAATCATTCATCTTAAGTATCTACAAGTTTCACAGAGTCACATTCTGGATTTATTGATACTTTGAGTGATGATTTTTTAGTTCAGTAAAATGGGGAAGAAAAAAAAAAGAAAAAAAAAGAGGCTACATAACTTTCAGTATGCTTCTATGTATTTACTCTGTTAAAGTCTGAAGAATCAAGAACAAGAAATTATTGCAAAGAGCAATCTGTCATATTTCAATATAACATTTTTATGTGTATGTTTGTATGTTCACACAGAGTCACACAGAAACATTCTGGTTGGAAAAGACTCCCAGGATCAAGTCCAACTGTTATCCCTACTCTGTACAGTTCACCCTTAAATCATATCCCCAAGCACCACATCCAAACGACTTTTAAATACATTCAGGGTTAGTGACTCAACCATCTCCCTGGGCAGCCCATTCCAATGCCTGACCACTCCTCCTGTGAAAAAACGCTTCCTAATGTCCAGTCTAAACCCACCCAGTCACAGCTTGAGGGTATTCTGCTCTTGTTTTATCACTAATTACCTGTGGGAGCAGACCAACAGCAGCCTCTCCACAATGTTCTTTCAGGTAGCTGTAGTCAGCAATGAGGTCTCCCCTCAGCTTCCTCTTCTTCAAACTAAATGTTATGTTTGTTTGTTTGAAAGTCTTAATTCTAAGCAAGCCCAATGCCAACAGAATCCTCTGTATTTTCAGTGCTAGTCTGAATCTATTCTAAATAGAAATCTTTGAAAACTATTGCAGCATTTGGTGCTGGTCGAGATAGGTTCATCCAGGGTTGTTTGCCCCCAGACTAGAAGAATATGTAAGAGTGAAAGGGAAAGGATTTCCTTCTCCAGAACCAGTACTAGGATATGGGAACATTTCTGCACTCAGAAATATTCCTGCTCTGTTGTTAGGCTGCCTCAAGAGAACTGGTTTTGCTTTTTCAGTGTGTTACCCATTGTTTTCTGGTTGATTGTTTTCTGGTTTTTTGGCAATATGGTCCTGTTTCCAACCTGCAGTTACTGTCATACAGAGATTAAATCCTTTCACGTTCTTGACTTTTTGCAGAGCCAGACAGAAACCTGTTCAGCTCTGCACTGTACAACTTTCATTATGCAGCAGCATTTCTAGGGGCCAAAGGTATATCTGTGCTGAATATACATGAGGAGGTGTACACTTGCCTCCTCATCTAAACTAGAGGCTGAAAAACTGAGTTAAGGTTTAAACATTTTAATTTTTTTTTTCCTCCAGGTACCTGTTTAACTCTTTTCAAATAAGTATCAGTAGTTCTTAATCTATCTCATTTGAAAGCAATTCTTCTTTGATGGATTATGTATGTACAAAAAAAACCACCTAGTTTGAATAGAAGGAGATTCAGATAACAATGGGTACCTATCACATGAAAAAAAAAAAGAAAAGAAAAATAGAAATGGATTTGGAAACTTAGTACCAGTGCTAACTAACAATCTAAACACTTCAGACAGACCAAAACCTTCAGAGAGCTGAACCTTCATTTAGGTACCAGAGTTTGAAGGGGTCAGAATTTGAATATTTGGACATTGGATCCAGTCTGCCTTACATATCTACTTACAGACAGAGAGAAGGTCTGTCTCAAGTGTGTCTCTGTCAGGCTAAGAGGTGACTGCTTTCACCTTGACACATCATTACTAGGTAGATTGTGTTTAAGTGCATTAAATCACAGTTCGACTAACTTGCTTTGCTTGGACTTGATTGCAGTTAAATTTACCTAAATCGTTGCATGTCAGGTATCCTTCATGGGGTGGAATGTAGGAAATGTATGTTTGACGTGACCGCTGCAGCAATCCTGGGGAGTCCTTTTCAGTCAGCCTTGACTACATTATTGTTATTGTACATGTTGTAGTTGCTTGACTACAATATACGAAGTTTTGTTTTTCATATTAAAAAACGATTGGCTCTGAAAAACCTAAGCACACAATGGAAACACGCAAATATTATTAGAAACAAGAAGAATGGCAGTATTCATTCTGCTTAAATCCTGGCTTGCTAGCAGTTTTCTTTTGTTGGGTTTTTTTTTTTTTGGTTTTTTTTTTTTTTGGGGGGTTTTTTTTTTTTTTTGG
>WBNM01006318.1:28094-49846 GCA_013399055.1 Ramphastos sulfuratus
TGTGTGATCTGGTATAGGTGATCCTGCTCTGGCAGGAGGGCTGGACCAGATAATCTTTTGAGGTCCCTTCCAACCTCTAACATTCTGTGGTTCAGTGGTTCTATGAGCCAGCAATGTGCTCTTGCGGCCATGAGGTTTGTCATCCTGGGATGTATTAGAAGGGCTATGGTTAATAGCTTGACAGAGGTTCTCCTCACCCTCTACTCTGTCCTGGTGAGGCTGCATCTGGAATATTGTGACCGGTTCTGGGCCACTCAGTTCAAGAACAGGGAACTGCTTGAAAGAGTCCAGTGTAGAGCTACAAAGATGATTGGAGTGCAACATGTGCCATATGAGGAAACGGTGAGGAAGCTGCGTCTTACGCTTGAGGGAGACTGAGGGTGACCTCATTCATGTTTGTAAACATGTGATTGGTGACGGAGCCAAGATCTTCTCAATGATGTCCATCCAGTGATAGGACAAGGGACAGTGAGTGGAAGCTAGAGCATGGGAGGTTTCACATGAACATAAAGAAAAACTTCTTCACTGTGAGGGTACTAGAATGGACTGCACAGAGAGGTTGTGGAGTCTCCTTCTCTGAAGACATTCAAAACCCATTCAGATGTGTTCCTGTATGACTTACTCTAGGTGATCCTGCTCTGCCAGGGGTGGTTGAACTAGATGACCTTTCAAGGTCCCTTCCAACCACTAACATTATGTGATTATGTGCTTTTAATTCACTGAAAGGATAAAGGGCAACAAATGGGGCAACATATGTGCATATAGTAACCCAGTTGATGGATATGGCAGGGAAATAGAAGAGCAGAATAAACATGCACTGACAAATCTCAGGAGTCAGTTTTCTTCCTGTTAGGAATAACAAACCGAAACACTTATTTGGCACACTGTATTATTGCCCCTGTGTTAACATTTTAATTGTTACCTTTTGATTCTGGAATAATTGGGTTCTTCCTAGCTTTTCAATCCAGAGTTTTGCCTCTGGGTTACTTTTGCTTAGCTCAATACCATGTTCTCCACTTTTTGCTGGTATCTGTTGAGACATGCTGTTTAGGATGCTGGTAATATCAGCAGAAGTGATGACATTTTAAGTGAAATAGAATTTTTCAGTGCTAAGGATGAAAGGAGAGGCAAGCAGGTTAAGTACAGAACAGCCATGGCAAGCTCAATGTTACCAGAGCCTATCCCAGCCCTCTGGAGATTAGCGGTCCTGACTAAGTCCCAGAACTCCATGTCATCACCCTGGGACTGTCAGACCCTGCCATAGTGACACTGCAGCAGGGCCAATCTCCAGCGCTCCACAACCCTGTCCCACCCATGATCCCCCTGAGCTGGGCCTACCTATGTCTCTGCCTATCCGTGGTCCCACATACTGGCCTCTCCTCAGCCCATCCCCTTGCCAGGCAGGTGCCTGGTATCTGGGACTGAGACTGTCCCAGTGCCTCATGGCCTGCCCTCCTCCTAGGTGGGGTGATAGGATGGATTCTGGCTGCTGGGTCCTGCCCTGCCAGCCTTAGGGAGCCTCCAGTGCTCCCAGAGCCTAGGGGGTCCCCAGCCCCTGTGGTGGCCTAGTGACTTTTCCTGCTGCTACTAGAACAATGGACACAGGTGGGAAGGGGCAGTGCTATTCTAGGGCTATAGTTTGATGTCAGTGGGAGAAACCTGCCCCATTGTCTGGGAACATGTTCTTGGATGCAGCAGTAACAATGATTGCAATGATGCTGTCTGCTTTGCCTACAGGTAAGTGGATTTGATCATCCATAGTCCATATTGCTGGTATTTCTTTGGAAGGCATCCCTCTGCTGATCTAGTGTGTTATTGCAATGAGAGAGTACAAAACATGTGGACCTTACTGTCCAAAGGGCTGTCAGTGGAGGGACGTTTCCCCCCTCTTTCCTACCTGGAGCTATTTACAAAGCTATGAAAGCTCATAAATAATCCTGCCTTTTTTCCTTCTACTTAGTTGGCACTCTGTGCTTTCACAGCAGCTGGGGCTCAGGTAGGGAACAGAGAGAGCGGTCTCTTTTTGCAGTGGCATTGTAGAAGGAGATTGCCCTTGCAGCAGAGGTTAAAGATCAAGGCAGATGAAAAATGGCAGAAAGGAAGTATTCTTACTATCATGACAGCTACTTTGTAAATGCAAAGGAATGCTACCATCTGTCTCAGCTCTTAAATCCATCTACAGTATTCCGTGTCCTTGTTTTCTCCATTACTAACTCGTAGACACAAACATAATCTTCATGTAAGAATTTTGCCTCTTCACAAGTCCTCAGTAATCATTCATATACAACTCTGATACTTTGCTGAAACAGCTATTTGCTTTTCATTAACTCTCTGGTAGTTAACTTGCTTAGTGTTAGATCCAGAATGTTGGAGGTTTGCAGCTCCAGGGTTGTATGTAACGCAAGATTCAGTGAGGGGCAGAGCTGTGGCAGGTCCAGAATGTGGGCTTTTAGCAAATGTCTTATGTGCAGTAGCAGCTCCTGGTGTGACTTTTACTCTCTCCCAAGAAGGACTGCAAGTCCAAGGCAGCAGCAGTGACTGGACATCAGATGGATGCCAAGACTGAGACTTTGGTATCACAGTGGCTCTCTGCACATCTTGCTGTTCTCCTTATATGTCTAATTTTGTATTGACTCTTTTTCAAAGGATTAACAGCTTCAGTGCATCAATTTATATTCTGGGGATCATGTCTTCTGCCAGTAGCAAAACAAAACCATTTCAACAGATTACTTTTTAGACTTTGCAGGCTATTACATAAAAGCACAGCACTGCAAAGCACTCTTGCTTTGCACAGGAAACCGTTGACACAGGATTTTGAGTTTGAGGAGGGAGGATATTTCATAGAACATATTTCCAACCTAAGACTTTGGAGGATTTTGCTAAGCATCCCCTAAGGTTGCAGTAGTTCAAGTGATTGCCTCTCTGATCAATAGACAATTCATAGAGAAAACAAAACAGGATTTCAACAATGTGCAACCCAACAGAAAACTACAAGATCACAGCTAACAGGCATCACGCAGATGCAGTGTTACTGCACCAGAGCAATATTTGATGTCTCTTGAAGTTTCTGGAGTTTATTAGCTTATGTAGTTATCATTAAGTATCTACTGAGTGACAGATCTCTTGGATTTTAATTCAAGTTAATTGTCATGCATGATTCTTTGTGGGTTTTTTTGTAATCTGGGTAAGAGACATATTGCCACTGTTCTAACTGCCATTGTTCTAACATCGAAAAGGTGAGGGCATTTACTGAAATGACCACGAATCTTCCTATGAAACAGTCTTTTGCTAGAAAATGGTGACTTTATGGAAACCTTTTGCTGATTGATAGGTTCCAGTTTTTACAGGCAGAGCTTTGCTTCATAGAAATACTTCCATTTAAAATACATTACATGTCCAGAGCAACCTATTACTGCAAGTCGTTGTTTTGGCTTTGAACATGGGAAGTGCAAGATCAAGTCTGTGGTCTTTTGAATTCAGGTAATAGACCTGAACCCATGCCTCCCATATTTCAGAATATGTGTTAAATCCTGTAGAGTATGCCAAAATTGTTCTTAGGTTTCATTGTTTCACAAATACAAACATAGGAGGGCCTATAAATCTGAGCATCCAAACATCTTTAGCACTGAGAGCTATGGGGAAATACAGAAAGGGGAAGGAATACTGTTCTCAGGTTTGTTATTTTTTTATTCAGAAATATTTTTTTAATCTCTTGTTTTTCATCCTGATAGGAGGTCATGAGCGTTCTGGAAATCTTATTTTTCATGGAACGGTAAAGTTCTTTTTCTGCAGCTTGACATTTGAAAATCTGAAAAGATAAGGAGATGCTGCAGAACTTGTCTCATATAACTCAGAACATTCTGATTCATAGCCAAGGGTTTGCATATCTATCTCAATTCTGGGAAACAGTACTAGAGGTGTGAAAACACCCTGTATGTCACTGAGCAGGAATCGTGACTGAAAATGCTTTCCTACTACTACCTTTTCAGTTGAAGTACTTCTGCATAATTTTGTTTAGTCTTATGAGTATGGACTTTGTCATATATAAATAAAGCACATTTTAAACATTAGTTCTGATTGTCTGTCTGGAAGACATCAGAGTTGCTGAGGTTATTACTGTTGCTTGCTGTTGCATGACATACAAAGGTAAATGAGACATCTGCCTATCTTGTTTTCTGATAGTCAGTGATACCAAATAATGTGCTTTACTTATGTGTCTTCAGGGTCTGATCACCTTCGTGAAAAAGATGGACTGTGGGCTGTGCTAGTTTGGCTCTCAATCCTAGCAGCTCGAAAACAGAGTGTGGAAGAAATTGTCAGGGATCACTGGGCAAAGTTTGGCCGGCACTACTACTGCAGGTAAGAAAAATGAGAAGACATAGGAACTTATGCCATTGATGGGAGAATTCTGCTACAACCATGGATTGTTCAACTGTGCTTAGCTGCATTTTGGTATGTATTTGCTGTGCCCATTCTGTAAGCAGGTTTTGCCCTAATAAACAAAGCAGCAGCAGAAGTTATTTACTTACTGAAGCAGCAGAATGTATTGACACTTGCATTATACGAGTAATTGAATTTTCTGGCAGAAAGATTTACATTTTTATTTGTGGAATCTGTAGGTGTAGCTGCTTACATGGTGTTGGAGAAAAAAAAAAGAAAGAAAGAAAGAAAGAAAATCCCAGCAAGATTTACTCAGGCATTTGTTTCTGTATGTACTTTCATGTGACAATGTTTTAATGAGAACTGGAACTATGCCTACTTTTAATTCAGGAGAAGTCCTCCAATGATTGGAACATTTACTCATTTTTATTGAAGTCTCAAAAGTGTGAATTCTATCTGCCATTTACATCTTAACTTTTACCTCTCTCTTATTTTTTTCTCTCAGAATAGACTTAATCCAAAGACGATCACATGTCTGTGAGGTCTTCAGCCATGGTTGTTCCTCAAAATTTGTAGCAAAGTTTTCTTTATTTCGCTTGTTTGTTGAGCACTGCACTGATTGTGTCCTTGACTTGGTTGTGGGAATTCATGAGGAAGGAATTATAAAATATGCAGTTATTTTATTTCCGGAAAGCCCCACCTACAACTCTATATAAAATTAATTAGATGGGTTCAGAAATTCTGTTGGGAAAATCTTTCACAAGGATGTTTACAGGGAATTTAGTAATTCAGAAAAATCAAAAAGCTTGGAAAAGGTTTGCTATAAAAAAAATAGCTTTGCCGCACTTACAAACAAAAGGCTGCCTGGAGCCGTAGGGAATGTCAGTGCTACTCACGGCGGTGGAGTAGGAATTCGGAGATAGTCCCTTGGCTCCTTGTCTGCAGTCTTTCCGGCAGTGCCTTGAAGTGCAGATCGTGGGGGCAGCACAGGGTAAAGCTCAGGCTGCTCGGCTTACCCACGATTGTGGCAGAGGCAGGTCCTTTTAACAGGCAGGCAAGATCTGACGGTCGAGAGCGGGGACTGTGCCTTCTCGTCACCGTTCTTGCAAGTGCCCCTCAAGATCCGACTCAAGGACCGACTCCAGGTCTAAGTCAAGGTCCGAGTCCAAGTCTGATGCTGGCAGTCCAACGCTGCCTGGACCATGGCTAGCAGTTCCTCTTAAAGCCCTCTCAAAGTCCCACTAGATAATGTGTCCCATTGCCATATATATATGCTGGGGCGAATTGCTCTCCCCCATTCAAGCCTGCGGGGGTGGGTTAAGGTACTTGACACCTACTCCTTTCACATTCCAAACCCCAGGAACCAGAGGTGGCGGGGAAGCAGAACAGTTTCACACCCCATTCAAACCTTCAGTGGTGCAGGGACTTGGGTGTGCCCCGCCGCAGTCCTTAGTTCAGAAAGCTTGATGACATTTTCTGTGCTACTTTAGAAACTGCACATTTGCTAAATTATGTCTCTTGACTCAGAGTCAAGTGGACAGTGTAGAACATGATGATCAGATTGCACAGGAGTTGCATGTGTGTGCTGGTTCATTTAATTTGCAATCCGTACTTCAGTGGTCCGATTGCCAGTTGTGCGTATATCTGCTTTCACATAACTCTTTTCTCATCTGTAAGTAACTTAATTCTTGGTTTTACTTTCTTTACGTATGTGCAAGGTTTGACTATGAAGCACTGGAACCCAGAACAGCATATTTCATAATGAGAGACCTAGAAACTTTGATCACTGACAAGTCATTCAGCCATCAGCAGTTTGCTGTGGGTAACAGTATCTACAGTGTGGAAAGAACAGACAGCTTTGAGTACATAGATCCTGTGGATGGCACTGTGACCAAAAGACAGGTATGGCTCTGGTGATGAAGTATCAAAGTTTTGCAGCTGTCATATTTTCTCTAACAGCATTGATCTCACAGTCAGCTAGCAAGCCTCTCAGTTTATTTATAGGATGGTGTTTTCTTTGTTCTGATAGATACCACATTTCCTACTTAAGATTAGCTCATTCTGGATAAGATTATCCACCTCTGGTTTACTTTGCACTTACTGTGGAAAACTGGAGACAGTAGTGTCACAGAGAACGTAGGAGATGATGGAGTCCCTATTGACAGCAGTGCAAATATAGGGAGAGTTCCCTGTCCTGAACAATGCAAGGTTCTGTACTGCTTCTGGACTCTGTCCACAATCAGATTTCTTAGGTATCAAGAAGTGCAGTTCAAACTGAGCCTTCAGAATTCTGACATTTATGATATGTTCAGAACTAACCATGTGCTGTTGCCATGTGTAAATGTATGTTTAAACATACTGAATGTGAACTATGACTCATATTAAAGTGTGCTCTCTTTTTGTGCTGTATATTTTTATTGTCCTACTTTCTCTGGTTTGTAAATTACTTTACCTGACCAGACCATAGCAAATGCTGTTAATAAGTCATTAAAACTTTCATTCAAGTCTGCTCAGGGTCTTTATAGTTTCCATTCATCATTGCATCCAGAAAACAGAAGCAGTGCACCTGCCACTGATCTACTATCTTTGTGCATGTTACTGCTAAAAGAGGATATGAGAATGTATCATCAAGTCCAGATCTACTGGAAAATTACAGGCATGGCAGACTTGTGGCCATGTCACTTCTGAAAAGAAAACACAGCCCCACTTTCTGACTTTTCAGTGCACTTTTCCTTCCTTTAGTTTTCATCCAAAACTCATGTCCTGAACTGGAGTATGATTGCTAATCATATTACCACGTAATAAAAACGGAGAAACGTGACTTGGCCTGTTTCAGATGGACTCTGAAAGTGAGTCCATAAAACCAGAAAGCATGTCTTTTCACAGAGAGAAGTACATACATACCTATCAAGAGTGAAGTTCAAACACTTACTTGACAAGATCACATTTCTAGCTCCCTGCACTTTTGGCCTCTGTGAGGTTCATCAAGCACAATAAATTGAGAGGGGACATTGACATGCAAATGAAACAACAGTCCACTGCTGCCGTCTTTCTCAGGTAGCTTGCTCATCAGGTAAATGCAGATGCTTCTTTTTAATTATTATGAGCGTCATGCAGATTTTCCAGCCATGTTTTCACAAACCTGTTCAATGTTTTTATCCCCAGGAGACAGGGGATAGAGATTTGTATTCATTGTAACAGCACTGTCTCCTGAATGGGAAGCTGACTGCATAATAATTAGTGTTACTAAACAGCTGTTCCAGAAAACAAACACAGCAACAATGAAATAGGTAGCAAACAATATGCCCAGACTCTGACTCCTAATTCATTCTGATTATTCAAACCCATGAATATTGTTTATCATACTGCAGTATTAAGGCATAAAATGTAATGAAACATTCCACCATTCCTAAACACTGTTTTAATTTTTAAAGTCCTGTTATCCTTGCCTTAGTAGTGCTGCTCTTAAGGATTCTGAAAGCCAGAGACAGGACCAGTTGCATTTCTGTGTGACGTTGGAGTTAGAAGGATGAGAAGCACAAGTTACCTATCATCATGGTTAGCTTTGAGCTTTAGAATCACAGAATCACAGAACGTTGGAAGGGACCTCCAGAGATCATTGAGTCTAACCCCGCTGTGTGGTGGGTTAGGAACTTCTCCCCCCCCCCCCCCTATTGGAATTCACCAGGCCNACTTCTTTGGGCAGCCTGTTCCAGTGCTCTGTCACCCTCAGTGTATCACGTTGAGGTGAAACCGTCTCTGTTCAAATTTGTAGCTGTTGCTCCTTGTCTTATCGCGTACCACCAAAAAGAGATTGGCCCCCTCCCTTTGACACCCACACCTCAGATATTTATAAACATTGATGAGATCTCCTCTCAGTCTTCTCCAGACTAAACAGCCCCAGGTCTCTGAGTCTCTCTTCATAGGGGAGATGCTCGAGTCCCCAAATCATCCTTGTGGCTCTCCAGTGGACTCTTTCTAGCAGATCACTGTCTCTTGAAATGGGTTGCCCAAAACTGGACACAGTGCTCCAGATGTGATCTGACCCGGGCAGAATATAGGGCGAGTGTTCTTACATTAGGAGATGCACAAAGTAAAACTCTGGAGCTTTGTTATTTAAAGTTTGTTAATGTTTTCATGCTCCCTTGTTAAATTTGGGGTGAGAAGGGCTCTGGATGCAGTTGTGGAATTTTTTTGCATTTTAGTTTGAACAAGACTCAGAAAGAAGGCAATGGGAAAGCTGGAAAGCAGGTATTTCAGGTAACTCTACAGAGATAAGGCAAAATACCCTCTCTATTCAGAATGATATTTCAGTAGTGTATCAGCAAGATGTTTCCTGTGAGAGTAGTGAGTGTGGCCTACTCAGCCTGGGTAGATTTCTCCTCTGCAAACTCAAGGGTTTGTAGAGGAGAAAATAAAAATTGTGCTAATTGCAGTATTTCGAAGTACTTATGTAGACATTTTACATGCTCGTAGTTTATGTAAATGTCTCTATTCTAATATACTGCTCCTACTGGTGTTATTTTCAACTGGTGTTACTTCCTGCCACTATATTTTCATTGTGTTTTTCAAAATCCAAGTGTATTTTGCTTTTTTCTGCTTAGTCTTAGTCATCCTAGCTGATTGTGCTAATTCATTGTTACTCATTTAATTATGAAACTGGTAACTCAAAAACATCCCCAAACCACTAAAAAGCATGCCATGCACTGCAATATGTAGAACATTTAAATTTCTGACTGCTACACAGTTCATACATCAGTAGGCTATTTAACTGGATTGTAATGTAAAAGAAATCCCTGTGAAGTTCCATTTCCATATCAGCTTCAAAGCCATTGTGTTAGCCATGGTACTTAATTTTGTTTCAGAGTTTGCACAAGGCTCATTAATATCCATGAGTGGGTCCAATTTACCTTAAGTAAATATCTGCAGATACTCAATGTAGGTGAGGTACTGACCATTTCTTCATTCCCCCCAAGAAAAAAAATTACCTATTCTCATAAGAAAATGTTACTCTTGTTAGTGACAAATAGTGTGTCCTGCTTTATTAAAACTGGAAATTGTTCTGTCCTGTGGGCTTTTCAGTAAGTTACTTGCTTTGATTTACTGGTTCTGCATTTAAAATTTTATATTTTATGGAGCTGACACCTTGTGTATGAATACATAGCAAATACATAATTTTAAATTAACAGAGCTTATGCCAGGTGAAAAAATACTTGTCATGACAAACGGTAAGTAAGGGTCCTTGCAATTTCACCTTGCTTGCTTTGGCCTTGATGACCAAATAGATAAAAAATGACAAAAAAGGAAAACTTTTCTTTGCTGGACTGGATATTCTGTAATGAGTGAGTAAAGCCTGTTGTTTGGTTTTGTCCTTAGACAAGATGCAGAGTTAGAAGTTACTCTCCAGGCAATACTTTTTCATATTTATTTCATGTTTATTTCATAATGGCTCAGTTTCTTGGCCTTAACAAATATTTGCAACTCACAGCTTTGAGGTGTAGTTTCCAGAAAACAGTGAGGAATGTAAAAATTTAATAGCTATCATTAGTGTATGTGGTCTTCCTGAGTGCTTTGCTAGTGCTTAGATTGCTACTTTCAGAGGAGAGTCAAAAGCCAGATTTTTTGTTTCTGGGCTCTGTGAAAAATGAGTTCTATTAAATCTCCAGGTGCAAATGTCGTGACTCTAAAAGTTGATTTTGACCATCCAGTACTAAAGGCCATTGTTTCCTTGGTATATGATTTCTCTCTGGCAATTGGGATTATTGTTTTTAAGGAGTACAGCCACTGTGTCTCTTTAATTCAGTTTCAGAGAGTGTTTTGAGCTGTGTGACAGGGATCCTAGTCTTACAGACAATTAGAAGCTGTCATCATGGGTGTGTAAAAGTCAACACTATCAGTCATGTGTCTCTGAGAAAGGCAAAGCTAAAAAAAAATAAGCTCATAGTGCAGTAAGCCATCGGGTTGTGTGTCTGTGTACTTTGCATAAACATCCCAAGTGTCATTAACTGTAACATCAAACTAGCTACAGACACTGTAGTTTGGTGAAGCATTTTTAAGTCGTAAAGTTACGTAAAGAGTTACAGGGAGTGTTCATAAGTCTTTTTTTTTTTTACTCTGAAGACCATAATATAGTGTGGTGAGACTTCACATGTGCTGCATCAAGTGACAATGTGTTATTATTGCCACACGAATGTGGGGTATGTGGAAGAGTATTAAAGTGGTCTGGCTAACCGTGTCGTTGTGGGAATTATTAGGCCTTCCAGTAGCATGTGAAATGTCTGTTCAGTCTTTGGAGGAAGACAATCACATGCTCTGTTGTTCATACTTTATGTAGATTTGTTAGAATCCCTTCCTCTTAAAGCCAATTGACATTAATGTTTCCTATTTTGAGCTGCTGATCTGGTGTTTGACAGCCATTCAAAACATACTATACCCAGAACTCCGAAACTCTTCCATTTATATTTCCTTTTTGTCATGAAGTTAAAGAATAATGAACAATGAGCAGGAGACAACCCCTTGCTCACAGGATCATTGCAAAAAAATACCCGTATAATTCTAGGCATCCAGGATGAAATCTTGATTTCATTGAAGTCCATGGTGAAATACCCATCAGCATCAACTGAACATCATTTCGAAGTTGGCTTAATGGAAAATATCTGAAAAATAGGTTCTAAAGATCAATATTTTGTATGTAAACTTTTTTTGTTTGCCACTCATGCTGTATGTTTGGGACTAGGAGATAAATTTGTGTTGCCAAAATTAATGTAAAATACCATACTAGCAGTTAAGAATGTTTCATAGTATCACAAAAATTAGAGATGGAAATTAAGGCCGTCTAATTCAACCCATTTTCTGTATGGGGTATTTTCCTGTTGTGTGTTTTCCAGTGTTAATGGGCATTCCCCAGGCAGGACATGGACCTATTGGAGCAGATCTAGGGGAGGGCCACAAAAGCAATCAGAGGGCAGGAACAACTTTTCTAGGAAGAAAGACTGAGAGTGTTGGCGTTGTTCAGCATAAAGAAGAGAAGGCTTGGAGGAGACTTTGTCATGGCTTTTCAATACTGAAAAGCTCTTGTAAGAAAGATAGAAACAGAGTCTTGAACAGGGTCTGGAGCAATAGGATAAAGGGTAATGTTTTTAAACTGGAAAAGGGTAGATTCAGAGTAGATATAAGGAAGACACTTTTTATGATGTGGGTGTGGCAACACTGGGACAGGTTACCCAGAGGTGGTTGATGCCTCATCCCAGGGAACATTACAGGTCAAATTGGACAAGGCTTTGAGCAACCCGATCTGAGTATGTCGCTGCTCACTGCTAGCAGCTTGGATTAAATGAACTTTATAGGTCCCTTCCAGTGCAAACCGTTCTGTGGCTCTGTGGTTATCAACCAAACAATGCTTTACATGGTGCTGAAGATGTTTCAGCATACATATGAGGAAACAAATGTTTCTACTTACACTTCAGACTTTTGGAGTGCTGTGTTGCCAACATCAGTGTCTTCTGTATCTGATGATAAAACCAGAAGAATAGAATGCTTCTCAATTATCCACTCTCATTTTTTAATGTGTTACTGCTACTTAAAGAAAAGTAGCAAGGATCTCAGTTTATTGACTAGGCATTTGCCCACTGCAGATCTGAAAGTGGAAATGAAGTTCGGTGACATAGAAGAGGTGGTGCTCAGGTTACTGTTTACAAAAAGGGAGCTATACTGCATATTAATGCAGAACTGGTAGATTACTGAAACACTACAATTATTTAACTGTGCGATTTAGTCCTTTGGCCCTAAAGGCCTTCCTGGTCAAAGACTCTGTATACTGTGGATCGAAGTGCATGATCTGTGTTCTGTAGAAGAATGTGGTCATATATGCAGGATGAAAGAGGAGAGGAGGAAGGCAAAAACAGCCATGAAGGTGCGAGCAAAATGAACAGATAAATGGTTATGATTAATATTGAAATATGAGTTATGAATATAATTTCACAATAGGAAAATGAATATTTATTAATATTAAAAAATCCACTAGATCACCTGAATTTATTTGGATTCTTGGTCAACAGCAAGTATTTATGCAAAAGGTATTTATAAACACAGAATTAAACAGTCTAAGCAGTCAGAACTTGGAAAATAGGAACGCGGAAACAGGAAAATAGTCCTAAGTACACAACAACAAAGCAGTACCAGCTATGGTCACAAGATGGACCAAACATGCGGTTGAGTGAGCCTAAAACTATTAAGTTTTATAGCTTATGGAACCTTAATAATAACTAGCCGAAATGTTACTCACAAGAGATGTGCTGATATCCTGGGTATGTTTTGTGTATGAAGATGCTTCCAAAAACTGCAATTGTAATTCTGAGGGTAAAATACAAATTATTCCAAGGCAGAGGGAAGAAGATAAAAACTGAGTCACCGTAAAGCTGCTTCTGCTTTAAACACATGGCTGCTGAAAACAAAAGCTATCAATGCTGTGAATAGCTTCGCTGCAGGCAGGAACCCAGTTAATGAGCTATTAATGGGGGAGAAGCTGCTGGGGAATTCACTGAGGAAATCAGCCCAGGAATTGCAGTCAGAGAAAGGCAGAATCCAGAATGGCAGGCTTTTTCTACTCATTCCCCTATTAAATACGCTTTGAAAGTTAAACTGGTTAATAGGAACAAAAACGGCAGAAGTTTTGGCCAATGGATTTAAAGTATCCTCTTTCATGTGAGCTATACATGTATTCCCAAGATGGGAGTAAGACACCTATCTGGGGCTCCACAAGACACCTGAGACCCTGATCCTGGGTTGCTACTCCTAGGGCAGGCTTACTGGAACCAACCCCCCACTGTTTGTTTTGTCTGCTCCTCAACTCAACTCTTGGACCCTGCAAGAGGTCCCTGGAGGAGAGGAACAGTGGCCAAAATGGTTTAGCTGAATTAATGCCCTGCCAGGACATAATTATTAAGTCCTTTTTGTTCTATACACAGATAATGGCCATTAGTTAGTGTACTTGAAATTAATTAATGCCTTATACTTCCCAAGTTGTAGTACAGACTCTTGTTGAAGTTTCTGTGATTGGATATCAATGCATGGTCTGTGAGGGGTAGCAACTGAACCTGTCTTTGGCATTCACTACTGACTTCAGGTTTTTGATCCAGTGGTCATGTAGTTACTTCTTAGGCCACCGATCCTTGTTGATCTAATAACTGTTTCTCAGGCCATTGATTTTTGCTGGGTCACACAGAATGAGTACAAATCAACTGAAGAAAACAAAATTAGCACTAAGAGTTCTTGGTATGAGGAGTGGGAGGGAATACACAAAATAATTTCTAGCCTTTAGAGGGGGGGGAAAAACTTTTCCAGACTGACAGAGGAAGAAGAATCGCATCCAAATGGCTGTTCCTTTTACTTTTTATATTGAATGATTGTGATGGGTTGGGAACAAACAACCAGCAAAGCTTACATTGCTGTTTGTTAGTGGAGAGATTAGAGCGGATTGAAGAAGAAGTGAATAGAAGCAGCGTTGCAGAACAGAGTGGGACAAATTATTTACATTTTTGCTTGTTATCCCTCTCAACAAGCCAATGAATGATATAGACTTAATCATTACTTTTTTTAAAACCAATGATCTAATTTCTCTCACTAAAATATTCCAATTAGCCTCAAACCAGCACAATGATTTGTAAAGGTACAGCTGTCTTACACGTTATGCTGCTTCTTCTCCCATAGGGGCTGCGGATTATTTTTTCAGATGCTTCCAGACTCATCTTCAGAATGAGTGCTTCTAGCCATGTGAGAGCAACTCTCCGGATCTATGCAGAGAGTTATGAGAAAGATCCCAGCCAACACAATAAGGAAACACAGGTAATGCAATAGCATTGCACTAAGTCAGTAAGTAATGCACTTTATCTGTAATAGCAATGGCTACAGATTTTCATCTGTAGTCAGATGGAACACTCAATGCTTTGACCCCTCTTTACTGTGGGTGATTTTCCTAATCATCTAAAGGTACACGTTTTGAGGCAGGACCAGTGGTTTTAGAACATATTTATGTTGCCACTATAAACTTAGTGAGATTCTTAACACTATTAAAAAACTGTCTGTCCATTATGAAAAGTGCTTCAGTTCTTACAGAAATGTTGCACACTCCATTCCTGCAGATAGGATCTAGTAATTTCATTTGCTTTTTCTTAAAGCAACTGTTCACATCCTTGGTATCTCTAGAGATACTCATAACGTTCAGTCTACTTAGGTGTAAAGGACCATTTTTAGCAATTTTATCCATATTTAGCCAGCTATCAAGATCATAAATATACATTGACCAAGAAAGAACACTGCCACAAGTCCATTTGCACTTGCTTCTATGTTGGGTTTACATGGCAAGCTTCTGGTAGCAAGGAGACTGTGTGGGTGGCTTCTTTGAGAAAGCATCAGAAACTACTTCTGTGTCAAACAGAGCCATTTGAAGCTGGCTTCTAGGTAGACCCACCATTGGCTAAAGCTGAGACCATTAGCGATGTTGATAGTCTCTCTGTGATAACATATTTAAGAAGGATAAAACAGCATCAGTGAAAGAGGAGTGAAACTGTGGGAGAAACAGTTATGCAGACACCAAGGTCAGGGAGGAATGGAGAGGGGGAGTGATATAGCAGCTTGGTGGGCACCTAACAGCTACGGTCATGTTTTTCTGCAGCACAAATTATTTACCAGCTGCAATTACGCTGACTCTTTATGTAACTCTTTTATATATTATGTAAGCGAGGCATAGATGAAATAAAAAGAACTCATGGTAAGAGACAAACTAAGAGTTAACTTCGGAGATTTTCAGTAAATTTGCAGTAGGTAACCTGTGGCAGATGACACAAAAAGTGCAGTCTGAATATGTTCCCTGTCCTATGAATCCCAGCAAAAAAAAAAAATACCAGAGAAAAACAGAGCATATACTTGGAGTATTCATGTGGTTAAATTGTGACTAATTACGACTAACAATGTGCCTTTTAAAATTAAATCCTTTTGCATCATTGGATTGTTTTTACTTTACTTGTTACAAGTTATGTAATATGAGAAAAGCAGCATGCTGACGGAGTTTAGCTTGTGTACTTCCTGAAGTAACCAACAATTAATGGCCATTGTGCATAGCACAGGTTTTTTTTGTTTGTTTGTTTGTTTGTTTTTTTTAATGAGTGGAAAATAGCAAATGCTCTCAGTGAATTCTGACAGACTAGAGGTTACCCTCAGAAAATGAGGAATGTGCTGCCCAGCTTTCTATTTCATCTCTGTTCTGCATGTATTTGCTTGGGGAGGTGTGTGACGTCCACTGTAAGATCTGTTGATCTCAGTACAAATTGTGTTGACGGAGCAGCAAGAATGGGGGTGCTGCACAAAGTGATGGGAGCCAGGCAACGAGAGCAGCTACAGCTCAGGCAGTGCCCTCCTCACCCTCCTTCCACAGTAGGGAATAGGAATGAGCAGAACAAGGATGCATTTCCTCTCTTTTAGTGCGATAAATTTTCTCCTGTTTCTCGTTATGTAGTATTGCACAGTTCCCACTGCTCTTCTTTCCTTGCCTTGGCTACATACAATGCCAGCTACCTGGAGAATATTAGGACATGCAAGATCATTGATTCTATCTCACAGGCAGATGGTGGATTTGAAGGGAATACATACATTTGATTTCAGGAGATCTTCATGTTAGGACAAAAATAACTGAAACTTTTGCAGCATGACATTTGGTAATCTTCAGTGGAATATGTGGAAAAGAATGAATAGCAAACTCCTTTTTCAGAAAACAGCATTACTGGGGAGGGACAGCATAGTTTTTCTGATACTGTAATTCTTTTATTTTTTAGTTTACTTTGAGATTCATACTGAAGCGAGCATCTAAAACAGCTGTGACAGGGTCGAAGTTTTATGTACTTTGTTTCCTATTTACTTTCAGTAGTAGGGGCATAGTCAACAGCTTCATAAGTGACCAGCTTTGACCAGTCACATAGGCATCCAACTTGCACTTTCAGGAAGTTCAGTTCATTATAACAAATGACAGACTGCTACCTGAAGTCTTGCACTTCTACGCATTGGTGTATATCTTCTTTTTTAAAGTTAATAGACTTACTAGCTGTGGTGAATTTAACAAAGATGGAAAATATAGAGATACCTTCAATGGACATGAAATACCAAAATAAGTTTATTGATCGTAGGCTCATTTATAGCCTCATTTTATAGATCTTGATGTAATGGTTATTATCTTCTTGTCCTTATATTCTCAAACTTTGATAAAATTAAATAAGAGGTTTCATATATGAAGACCAAGAAAGAAATGACTCATTATGCAGAATCGTTTTGAATTGCTTTATATGTAAGTCCATTATGTAGCAAGTAATCTGAATTGTTCTAAATACAGACTAATAATCTCTGTTTACAGTGTGTTATTACTCACTATTGAATTGCAAGGGCAATAAATAAATGTTGTCATATACCTGTGCAGTCTGTATCAGGTACTTTTTAAACAAGATGCATTGAATCACAAATACTGCCAAAACCTAGTGAAATACATACCAGCAAGGTACAGAAACATTAATGATTAGCAGGAGCCAAGCAAAGATTTTGGGTCAGGAGTTGCTTCTTTGTATTTTTGTTCAAAAGGGCAAACCAATTAAAAGGAAAATCGTGGGATAAAATGTGTCTTGATCATCAGAGACTGAATTTCTGAAACAGATTTTGAATGGCAAGTAGCATAGGGAAAAAAACAACCAATTTTCACGTGGGTATTGGTTGGTTCATGAAAATTATATATGACTATATATAAATAAATATATATAAATATAAATGAGTGCTTATTGTGTGAGTTTCTTCAAGATCAGGGAACTGAAATCAATAACCTAGGACTCCCTGTGTCCAGGATCTTGTAATAGGGTTAAAATTAAAGTGTTCTGTATGATTCCATCAAGATACTCTTAAAACTGTACGTACAAATGGAGTTTGTTAGAGAATTACTGCCTCTGCTTACTTTTGAAGCATTGTGTCTCTTAGCATAGCTCTGATTAAATATTAAGCACTCAGTAGGATCCAGAGAAATTATGGAAAATCTCATCTTCACTATTAAAATTAAGATATTCTTTGCAGGTCCATGGAATATGGTAATTTAGCTTCTGATTCTGCCCAAAGCTGTATAGTGAACAAATTTTAATCATCTGGAACTGGAAAGGGACATACAAAAAATATTTAATGTGGCAGCAATTATAAAATATTTCATAAGTCAAGGAAGTGACTACATTAAATATAGTTGTCATGCACACTCTTTGGATATACTAGAGAAGAACTAATCTACTGCAAATGTAGATGTTTCCATGCACCACTTGGTTTTACTCCTGTCTATTTTCACTGCTCATACCTAGAACAGCTAACCTCCTGACCTTTATTGTAATTTTATTTGAGTTAGCAGGCAGGCCAAGCACAAAAGTAGAGAGGTTATTTTCCATTTCCCTACATTGTGTACTGCTTCATGATAATAAACTGAACACTACCAGTGCTATGGCTGTTACAGAGCTAGTCTGTTTTTTCCCACAATGAGCCAAGCTATCCATGTGGGTTAAATCTTCAAGGATGGATGGCTGTTCCAATGGCTTCTGGTTTTTGTGATACAAGACCCAAGCAGGCACACTGAGCTTGAGCTGTGTGTTGAGCATTCATGACAGAAGCCCTACAGCAGGTACAGCTATGATCTTAGCACTGAGCTCACTTTGTAGTTGTTTCAGTCCATTATTTGTGTCTCTTCCATCACTTTGGTGTTGCTCTGTAAGTGTACTAGTATGAATTTTAATGTACATAACAGCCAAAGAAAAATCTTGTGCTAATAGGTAAGGCCATCAAAATTTTTGGGGGAAATCTGCCCCTCTCTTCTGTCTTTCTTTTTCTTTCCCTTAGTTTCTATGATACTGATTCTGTTGCCCAGGTTACAGAGGACTAACAGCAGCTTGAAGCAATCATATGAAGCAAGGGAAAATGGTGTGAGAGCAGGAAGAGGTAAAAAAGGAAAGAGTTATTTTTCAGTTTCTTTCTGTCTTCATTCGAGGACTTATGTCTGTCTCAGTTACCCTGACCTCTCTGATCAACTGTTTCTGTAATGTTTAAGTGATAAAAAGAGGAGAACTGAGAACGAATTTAAGTGTTAGGAGAGAAAAGGGCTTTAATCCATACTTGAAATGTCAAGGCTTATAATACTTTATACAATAACAATAATAATGCCAGCAAGCAATTACAACTTCTGGTGACTTCAAAGCATTCTCCAGAAGTTAAGTTGTAACCTTTCTTGGGTGAGTTCATGCTGTACTAACCCACTTGCTTATCGCTTTAATCTTGAGGCATTAAAAACTGTTCTAGGAAAGTGAATTCTTCTGGAATGTGTAGTACTATGTCAATTTTACTTAGAAATCCATTGCAAGGCCTGAATGCTTGTTCTGAAATAATTGCTGTCTGAAGTGTCATTTTGATTATTAGTAATTCAGGTACCTAAATGCCTACGTAGCAGTCACACAAGGGTTAGCCAACTGATGATGGATCTTTATCCCCAGTAGCACATACAGTTTATGACCCTGCGTTCCTACTGTTCCACCCTGTACATATACTTGGCTGTATGTAAAGCTGAGAGAGCCCAAAATTGCATGGGTGGACCTGATACTGAATGAGAAATGCAGGTCATTTCAGTTAGAGAAGACAGAGCAAAAGTCTGAGAATTGTAAAAGTGAATTGTAGTTACCTGATGTTCACTAAAACGTTTGGATCCTCTTTGAGGGGATTACCATGTTCTGAATTTTTTTTTTTTTTTAACTATTTTACCCAGATAAATTCTACAGAATACTTCTCACTGATGAAACAGTGGGGCAACTTGTTTTTGAGAATTGCCTTGGACGGGGAAAAGTGAATTTGAGACCTTTGGAAAATGTCCCTGCCTAGACCATGTAAAAGTCACCTACTTTTGGTTTTCCTTACTGAACTGAAATTCGGTGCAGGCTGAATTTTTGATTGGAGTTGGCAAGTTGTAGCATAAGTACCATAAATAGTACATCTTCTTGACATATAGATGGCATTTGTCCACCTATTTTGAGAAAAATTATTTCCTAAAGCCAAACTTCAAACACATGCTGAGCTGTTAGCCTGCAGACAGGTATATTTCAGCCCTGCCTGTGCCTTTGGTAAACTGGATACATCATGGGGCAAATTTTATTTCGGAGCTTTACTAGAAGGGACTTACTTCAGAACTTTAAAAAGGAATTTTTTTACAAGATCACATAAAGAGAAAATGCTACATGAATCATGCAGGAATTATACACCTCTGACAGTTCTGGTACAGATTATTCCCAAGCAAACAGCTTTTGATCTTTATTTGCCTTGCGTTAGGTATCTTCTTGTTTGATGTGTTTCTTGGTATGAATAATCATTCCAGTTATTTTTTTTCAAGGGTGTAACTTCTTCTGTCTCTTACTGCTAAAACAAATTTCTGATTTCTCAGTTCCATTAATTTTCAGTTTTTAAAATTAATGTGAAGGATAACATACTATATCTCCCAAGCAGTTTCCAAGAGATAAATGTTCCTAATACAGAGTGACTGCAATTGACATTTTAAATTGACATCTTAATAGTAAAGTTTTTTGATTTCTTAGGCACAAATGACCACTTGAAAAATACTTTTTCAAATATTAGCTCTCTAAGATACAGAAGTATTTCTGAAATCTTGTTAGCCATAAAAGGTCTCTGTCTAGGATTTAACCTTTTACTACTGAAATTGAAATATCGTTGTAAAGTTAAAAGACTTTTTAAAAGGCACATGCAGCTCTAGTTCCTTGTTACTCTGGCCTGCTCTTACCATTCAGAGAGAATGCACTTCTAAATGGAAGTGTGAGATGACAGAATTGAAACGGGACTTTCTCTGTTGAGAAGCATAATTTTAACAAGCAGAATACGTAGTAGTAATTGGGAATGACTTGGTAAAGTAGCAGCAGCTAAACTATTGTTTATGTAAATGAGTGTCTCACATAAACTCATCTGATTTTGTGTTTTGTTCAAAGCATTGTGCAGAGCTTTGTTTGGGCTTGGGGTTTTGTTTTTTCTTCAGAGTGCACTTACAGCATAAGGAAACATTGTCCTGTGCTTTTTAGATTAAATAGAGATTTTGCGTGGGAATGTCAGAAGGGCTCCTTAGATCTTTCAGTCCTGTTTCACTTCTTAATCTGTGTTGCTCAAGATAAGAAATTGCATGCTCCAGACCTTAAAAATTGGCACATTCTGTTATTTACTCTTGCAGTATTTGCCCTCTGATGTGAATCTGTGCTCCACATATTAATCTTCTCTAAGCATGTTTGACTTTAATGGACTTGTGTTCTGCTTCAGTGATTATTCAAAAGATAGATATCTACATATATGGTGCTTTCTGAACAGTAACATGTCAGACGGCTCACACTTGTGCATAACTAAGTTTGATTGTAACCTCACTTGACACCAGTGGCATTCGTGGTGTTATTCCATGACTCTGCTTGGACAGATACTTTATCTCCTTACTCTTTTGATTTAACTGTCTTGACTATTTGTATAAATAAAACAAACACTTGATACTGTCAGAAACCATTAGGTGAGTAAGCCAGATTCAAAATACTGATTATTAAGCTTATAAAAAAGATGTCTGCAAATTTACTCTCTCCAGAATTGTTACTCTGTTTGGTTTGGTTTTTAAACCTGCTAAGTTTGAAGCCAGAATGTGATGTATTGGAAGAGTTAACAGGAGAAAATCTTTGAGGGCCAGAAAATTACAGTACTAGTTTGGTATTCAAATATAATGACTCTCTGAAAAGAAGATTTTCACACAAAACTCATCTCTGCCTGTTTATCTTTACATAAAATTTAATTAACTGAGTGATGCATTTGAAATGTTGTATTATTACTTGATATTTATTTGGTGCTATTGTAGTTGTTATCTGCACTCACCCACCTGAGCAGTTTCATAATTATGGCCTGAAACTTGAGAGCTCGTGCTGCTTCTGGTTGAATTTATCCTGTGCAATTCAGTTACAGGTGATATTACTCAAGACACACTTTCATGATTTCTGTTAAGGCGATAGTTACCCTAAGCTTCACAGATTGTGTATAGGAAGAAAATCTTGTCTACATGGCTTCCACTCATCCAAGCAGAAAAAAACCCAAAACTCTAATTTTGTGATTTCTAGGTTGCTTTGTACAACAAATTTCAGCAGATCTCTGCAATTCCTGTTACATAGAGACATTATCAGTGCAGTATACTTACTGGTTTCTCTTTTCTACATCGTTTATGTACATTTAGTGTAACATTTCAGAAAATATATGCCCTCAGCATGGTACTTCATTATATTTCATATATATATATA
>WBNM01006319.1:0-17293 GCA_013399055.1 Ramphastos sulfuratus
CTCTTCTTCCACCTGAGTTTGCTATTTCCCTACTTAACCATGTGGATCTCCTGGCTCCCTTTCTTGATTTCCTACTTGTTGGAATGCTCTGATCTTGAGCCTGAAAGAAGTGGTCCTTGAATGTTAACCAGCTATCATAGGCCCCTTTGTCCTCTAGTACCCTGTCCCATGAGATTTCACCTAGCAATTGCTTGAAAACGACAAAGTTGGCCCTGCTAAAGTCCAAGGTTTTTGTCCCGCTTGGTATTCTGGTCCTATCACACAAGATCCTGAACATCACCACCTTGTGATTGCTACAGCCAAGGCTGCCCTCAACCTTCACTGCTTCAGATCCTCCTTGTTAGTGAGTATGAGGTTCAGTAGTGCTCCTCTCCTAGTTGGCTCATCTACCATTTGCATCAAGAACTTAACATCAGTGCACTGGAAGAACCTCCTTGACTGTGTCTGGCTGCCTGAGTAGGCCCTCCCAGGAAATATCTGAGTAGTTGAAATCCCCCATGAGAACCAAGGTGTGTGATTGTGAGGCTGCTGTCACCTGCCTGTAGAAGGACTCATCAGCTTCCTTGTCCTGATCAGGTGGTCTGTAATAAACACTCACAACAGCATCAGAAATGCTCACCTGCCCCTTAATCTGCACCTACAAGCTCTCAACTCACCCCTCATCCACCCCTGGACAGAACTCAGTATGTTCTAACTGCTCCCTCACATAAAGAGCAATTCCACCACCTTGCCTTGTTGACCTGTCTTTCCTAGAAAGAACACAGCCATCCATGACCACGTTCCAGTCACGTGAGCTGTCTTACTATGTCTCTCTAATTGCCACCAGGTCATATCCCTTGACTACTCATGGATCTCTAAATCCTCCTGTTTAAGCCCCATGTTGTGTGCATTGGTGTACAGACATTTCAGGGAGCGAGCTGAGCATGCCGATTCTACCCTGGCAGGGTAGGAGACATTCTGGTCTTCATTAAGGCTAGACTACTGCCCCACTGATGAAAACCCAGCAACAAACCCATCCTCCTTTTACTCTAGTTTAAAGCTCTATGAATGAGCCCTGCTAGTTCTTATCCTAGAATCCTTCCCCCTCTGTGAGATCAGCCTTTCCTACATACTACCATCAGCCCTGGTGTCCTGCAAAACCAGCCATTGTCAAAGAACCCAAAGCCCTGCCTGTAGCACCAGTCTCAGAGACAGGTATTTACAGATTGGATTCTTTTACTCCCTTCCATATCATGGTTGGGCACAGGAAATAGGGAAGGGAGAATAACTTGTCGCCCAGGCTATTTCACCAATCATCCCAAGGCTTTGAAATCTTTCTTCATTCCTCTTGACTACAAGATGCATATTCCTCCCCACCTGTCTGTAAGATCAGTAACAAATAATAGTCTGGTGACTGTGCCATGCTGGGGAGTCCTCTAGTGATATCCCTGATAGTAATATCCCTGGTGGAAGGGGTCCTTACCCATGGCAAAGGGGTTGGAACGAGGTGATCTTTAAGGTCACATCCAATTCAAAACATTCTAGTGCTTAATTCTAATCCTAGTATTATGTTTCTATGATTCTAAACAGGCTTAAGATCCAAATAGCCAGTAGTCCCTTGACTGTGCCTCTAGCAGCCTAAATTGCAGAGATTTTGAAAGGCACCAATGCAGCATACACACCAGTCTTCTGATGCTAAGTACTCAGATAAAATTTGATTCAAGTTTAAATATGCTTATTAAAGTACAGTCAATGACTAGAATTTTTATTTTTGGCCTAGTAATCACAGAGCTTTTCTGTTTTGTATCAGATTCAAGAAAATAAATCTTGTATTGTAAATGTGATGATGTTCCTTTTTTTTTAAAGAGAAACCAGGACAGCACTGTGAAGGTCATATTCAATCGCTTTGTTCACAAATCAAAGAACAGCTGGTCTCCTCCGTGTATATTGTGATACTGTGTTTGTAGAATCCTCCACAGATAGCATTTATTGTGCAAAATTTGCATTTGACCATTTTGCTCTCACAAAAAAAGTCTATCTGAGAACAAATATGCTGCGGATATGTAAGAAGCTGTGTAGCTATTTTTAGCATAACTGATTAACAAGCAGATTGAAAGCTTCTCCACCGTTGAAAGATGCAGCTTCCCATGGGTCACGATTGTGGCTCCTGGCCACCAATGTGACAAAATTATAGAATAGTAGAATGGCTTAGGTTAGAAGGGACCTCAGAGACCATTTACTCCAAGTTCAGAGATCTCCTTGCCATGGATAGGGATGCCTAACAACTAGACTCAGGTGCTCAAGGCCTCATCCAGCCTGACTTTGAACAGCCTCAGAAAGGAGGCATCCACAACCTCCCTGGGCAACCGATATCAGAATCTCACTGCTGTCATACTGAAGAACTTCTTTCTAAGATCCAGTCCAAACCTATGCTCCCTCATCTTAAAACCATCTCCTCTTGTCCTATTTCTAGACACCCTTATGAAAAATCCCTCTCCAGCTTTCCTGTAGGATCCCCTCTAGTATTGGAAGGCATCTATATAGTCCTTCTGAAGACTTGTCTTCTCTGGACTGGACAGCCCCAGCTCCCTCAGCCTGCCCTTATAACAGAGGTGTTCCAGCCCTTGGATGATCTTTGTGGCCCTCCCCTGAACTTGCTCAAACAGTTCTGTGTCCTTTTTATGGTTCGGACACCAGAACTAGATGCAGTATTGTAACGGGTTTGGGCAGAGCTGGAGTTAATTCTCCTCAAAGCATCTTTCTAGTGCTGTGCTTGACAGTGCTGCACAGTGCTGTGCTTGACAGTGTTGATAACACACCAATGTTTTGGCTACTGCTGAGCCATCACCCAGGCTGTCCTTCTCCAACATTTCCCTACCCCAAGAACACACTGAGGGGCCACAGCTGAGCCAGCTGACCCAAACCAGCCAATGGGATATTCCATGCCATACAACGTCAGCTCAGATATAAGAACAAAGTGAAAGAAGGAAGTTTGGGAAGATTCATCCGTGGCATCTGTCCTCCAGAGGAAAGACTTAAGCATAGAGAGCCCTCCTTCCCTGAGACTGAACATCATCTGCTTGATGGAAGTAGGCTCCAGCATCTGTCACTCTCTGCCTTTGCTTCCACTTGTGCTTATTATCAGTAAATTGTTTCTATCTTATCACTGGCTTTTGTTATATTTCCCTCTCTCCCTTGCCATTTAAAAAGGGGAGTGATAGAGCGGCTTTGGTGGGCATTTGGCACCCAGCCAGGGCCAAACCACCATAAGTATCAAAGGTAGGATCTCACAAGAGCAGAGTAAAGGGGGTGAATCACAAACAAACAAACAAAAAACACATTAAAAAAGCCCAAACCACAACCATTTGCAAGTCCTAAACCAAATAACAACTCAAGCAAATGTTGAGTGATCCCAATGTTTCTTCCAGACTCTAAAACACTAAGCTCAAACTGCTAAATTAGAATTAGAAATTGTACACACAAAAACTCTGGTATATTGAAAGGTACCAATGTCAAGAAGTTGTTGAATAATTCTACCCCCAAAATAAAATATACAAAGCACTCAGGCAACTGAAATAATTGTTCTGTTTGGCTTTTCAATGCAATAGATCTTGTAGGACTGTTTTGGAGATTTTCTTCCATTAAAAGCTTGCCAAAACTTGTAAGACTCTTTTGAAAATTTTCTTTCATTAAAAGACTACTAAAGAATGTCCAGTATGTTAGAAACCAAAAACCTTCCATAAAATGCAAGCCCAAACTACAGAACATAGAATACAACTTTGGCTTTGTCTGTGTTCTTTATCGTTCAGATTTAGTAAAGAACAAAATCCTCTGCCGAAGTGCCATTGCAACAAAGTTTTAGTCCAGTTCAGTGTGAGTTTGGATGTGTTGCTGAATCATGGATTACTACATCTGGAAAAATTATCCAAATAAAATTCCTTGTCATTATGACTGGCAGATTCTGACAAGAGAAGCAGAAGCTCTAACTGACACAAGGCAAAAGTAATTTTTCTAGTCACTGGGATCTGCATTGCTGCTGTTCTATATCTTTCTTCTGTTCTTTGCAAATTTTCATTATAAATACTTGAATATTGCCAAGTATTTTTATATGGAAGTTTGTGAAAAATAGGACATAAATTTTAATACATTTTCACATTGTTTTTCCCAGTTCTTGAAAGCCACATTTTAGATTAAAAATTACTTTCAATAAAAATGATTGAACTCTGACATCCCTTACTTCTGAAAATTTTATTAGATACAAGATAATATGCTGAAGTTTTTTTCCCCCCCCCCATTAAAAAAAAAAACCAACCCCCCCCCCCCCCCCCCCCAACTTGAATAAACACTTTTAATAAAATTCTAAAATGTTTTGATAAATTATTCTATTTATTATTAGCCTTACAGGGATACAACTTTTTATACAGAGATATTGTTTAGATGTACTGAACTGCTGTCATGGAGGTTTCTACATTCACTGTTCATCACTTTCATATGTGATAAGAATGGTTTCACTTTCATAATGAATTCAAGATTGAATCTAACCTTTAACCTGTTTTCCAAAATTCAGTGATTCTGGATAAATTATATTGAGAGTGAAACATTAACAGAGTTGACAGTGAGAAAGAGGTAGTCAAGGGAAAGCAATTTTCACTTGAATGTCATCTCTTCTTGCATTAATGTCTATGAATTCATGTTTGTTGTTTCTCTTCTGTCTGTACTCTTACACAGGTCACTTGCGAGTTTCATGTGGTGTTGGAAGATTCCCATATAATTGTGGGTAAAATTAATTTTTAACAGAAGATCCAAAAATAGTGGAGAAACTAACCTAGTTAATTCAGCAACTTCAGGCAACACAAAACAAAACGAAGATAAAGCACATATTCCATAATCCTTTTTGGTCTTTTGTAACAGCAGCCACTATGGGAAGTTCATCTCAAATAAAATATGATCAGGGCCACAAAGGGGTAGTTACAGGCTGTTACTGCCATGTGTTCACTTCAGCAAAGTATGTTCTCAGCAAGCCAGGTCCTCCACTAGTGTAAATCAGTCTGTCACCAGTGATGAGTATAGTCACACAAATGAGCTAATTAAAAATAAGCTTAATTTGAAAAACACTTGACAAAAATAGCATGAAAAGATGACAGCTGGGATACTTATCCCTGTAGGTCAATAATTTGGATGTTTTCTCTCACTGAAGGGAGAGGAGGTACAGTGATTTATACCAGCAAAGGAATTCACCTGCAGGGTTCAGTTGGAGGTCCAACCGTGCAGGCCAGAATCCAAGGCTTTAGGGAAAAACAACCACTTTTAAAAGTTATTTAAATATGTAAGGTCCTTAAATATTTATTTAAATACCACTTCTCTATATGATACTAGAGTTTTTATGCCCAAAAGGGCTCACAAACAGGGAAAATGCTTATACCTTCATTTCATGGTCTCAGCATGAAACACAGAGATTGTCACTCTTTCAAGCTGCTTAAACTTGCTTAAAATATTTTCCTGGTTAAAGATAATTTTAACTGGTGTCATCCTGTGCTGCTTTTTGGGTAGTGCTTACTCCCAGGATAAAAGCCACAAGTAGATAACGTGTCCTGTGATTTGAATTAAATCCCATGTAAAAGGAGATTTGGCTTTTGTGAGGATTTCTTGCCTTTACTTTTGCCTTGCAGCTAAAATTTCCATTTCTACATTCTAACTGTGTAACTCTTTGGCCCTTCTTTTTCTTATCATGCTCACAAAGTAATTACCCTATCCAGCTCTGTGAACATGAGCATACATGTGCATACATATATGAGGATACATGAGCTACTCTTGCCCAGATAGACAAATCCCCCAGAGAGCACACAAAACAGATCTCAAGGCAACAGCGCAAAAGAGCAATTCAGTGTTATTAAATCACAGGCAGCCTGTGACTAGAAGTGCAGCAGATGTACCTAGAGGGTGTGATCAGTAACACAAAAAACCAAGGAAAATCTATTAACAGAGCACAGCCAGGTACACATAAGAAACCAGTAGCACCTTTCTGTCTTTCACGCTCTCTCTTTACTGTATATAACAGAAGTGTTACTTCACCATTACTCTTGAGCCAGTCCATACCTGCTGTAGGTATCTGGGGATACCTACATTGAGGGAAATGTATTATGTTTATTTTCAGCAAGTCCAAGGATTATTTGTTTCATAAATATCTTCAAAACATATGTAGCTTAAACAGTTCATAGACAAAATATGCAATCATTTTAATTTGCATTCTATCTACAGATAGACAGGAATGGATTCATTTAATTTCCAATCCCTACTTTGAAATGTAATCTGATAGCTAGTCTACATTTCTAGTGACCATTTTCAAAATCTAGGTGACTTTTCTAGCAACACAACGCCAAGGAACTACTTTAAATTCATGTTACTGCCTCTGATACAGTGATTTTTTAATTAAAAATATACAGGTACTTGGATCTTTTGTGGAGAACCAAAGCAGAAAGGAGTTCATTACATGTTCTATGTTTTCAGTTTCCTTTTAAAGGAAAAAAAAANNTCTTTTTAAAAAAAAAAAAAAAAAAAAAAAAAAAAAAAAAGGTTAAAAAGTGAGGGATATGTGTATAAGTGTATGAGAAAAGGCATATGAATATAATTTACAAATTTGGTTTGGAAATTTCAAGAAATGTGTCTGTCAACTAACACAATGACCAAACACCTTGCTGAAAGAGAAGTATATTCTCATAGCATATGATCATTATGGCTGCTTAATACACAAATAATGTGCTTTTAGTTATCTTAACCTATGTACAGAGCTCTTCACATTGCAGGGGCGGAATGAATGGGCAGCGTGTTCCAGTAGCTGTGCTGCTAACAAAGATTATCCTTCCTGTTAAGCCTTCTTGTTGTGCCACTAAGAAATTCTACAAGGCTGTGGCCAGCAGGAGCAGGNGGAGCTGAATTACAGAAGGGGAAAAAAAAAATCAGCCTAGCTCAAAGCTAGTAGTACAGAGAAGACTACTGTCCTCAAATTTAACCTCATCTTTGTACACCTGCAAGATATGGATAATTAAAGTGAAGCCTTGCTATCTGGATTTTAGTTTTTGTCAGTTGTCCTGTACACTATACCTTTAAAATTTCACGTATCACTTGTTCAGTTATGTGTATGTAGAGGTGCATGACACTCCCACTCTATGCAAATCACTGGGTGGAAAGTGCAGGAAGAGAGTATCATTGTGGAAGGGTTCAAATTTTCAGGGGAAAGCTGGAGAATTTCTATTATGTTAAAACAAATTTATCCAAATGAAAGCATTGCCTAAGTAATGTTTGAATAGTGTATAAATTAAACCATAAAAGCATCTAGTCACTCATTTTAGTCGCAAAAATGCCTCAAGGGTTTTACATTAGATAAGAAGGGCCCTTGGAAGGTTCATAATATCTCTCATGGGCTACAAGGATACCTAAGAACACAGCAGCAATTGCATTTACACCTCAGAAGGTTCAGAGAGAGATATAACAGATAAACTGTTACTTTGATAAGAAGGTCTTTGAAGTCAAATGTGACACAAATGTGCATTACCTGAGGTGAGGAACATTACCTATAATGTAAATTCACCTAAACTTAATTTTGCATTTCCTCTCAGAGGAAGTAAAAGGCTGCTCTTCAAACACTGGTCTGAGGATATTCTAAGAAGCAGTAGCAATAATTGTTTTCTTTTTGATGTATAGCTGCAGTAGGAAAAGAAGAGCTGATTCTATTAATTGCCAGATAAAAAGCTGCTGTGTAGGCTCTTTTGCCTTCATAGCCATCTGGTTCAAGATGAAGATAAAAAGTAGTAGAAATTTATTGAAAAATGAAATAATTTCAAAAAATGCAAGTAACCTGAAATACAAAAAGGCAATGGTGGAGATTAAACAGAATTTTCTAGAGGTAGTTAATGACACAGGACATTCATTGCACTAAACCAAACAGGGCCATGATTTATAAAAAGGATGTTTTTAGTACACGACAGTGAATCAGATTAGTATGTATACTATTTGTAATATTATATGAAATCATAGAATGGTTTAGGTTGGAAGGCACCTCAAAGATCATCTCCCACCAACTTGCCACCATAGGTAGGGACACCTCCCACTAGAACAGGTCACTCAATCTTTATAATGTTAGTTATTTATATCAACTTTTAAAAAGAAACTACATCAGATAAATTTCTGGGTTCAGCCACAAAAGAAAAAGGGTTTCTGAGCTATGGTGTCAATATGTGTGATTAAACCTGGATAGCAAAACACTACTCATGGCTATGCATAAGCAAGAACCTCTGACTTCAATAAAAGTATCATTCACTAACCCCACTGTATAATTCAGAAAAAAAACAACAAACAAAACCCCCCAAAAACCAACCAACCAACCAACCAAAAAGCGTACAGACAAAATTGTGTTCTTATCTTTCAAAATGTGGCATTCACATATAGAAAACAGTTGTAGGGAGAGATGTGAGAACAAGATTATAAAGCCCTATCGCCACATCCTGTGACATGATTGTTGGAATCTGTCAAAAATCATGATTTGTATTTCCCCATATTTAAAGACAAATGCTAAGATTGCAAGGGAAAAATCTTGTCTACTGACTTGTTAAAAGATTGGCCTATATTAATTACAAACAGAAAGAAAAGAAAAATGTAAATTATAAAGCCTAGACACTTTCAAGGCATTGCAATTCCCTCATATTATTTACAACAATAAGTAATATGGATAATATTGTCCACATCTGCTTTATGAGTTTTGGAGCCTATTTCATCTGATTGCATTGCTATTACTTGCATCATCTGTCTGAGCAAAGATGGTCAAGAGCTCCAGCAGTGTTCAAGGGCCTGTCTAAATGGCTACCCTACAATTATAAAGCTTGAAATGGTCTTAAAAAGAATCCCATATGCATGTATTTTTCCTTTTCATGAGCAGAATATCATAATAGGGTTTTGGAATTTCCTTTGCTCTGAAGTAGTCTCAGAAAAGGTATTTTCTGCTTGATTTCAGGAATGGTGTATGGGAACCTGGAATCAGCTCAAACCCCAGAACTTCCAGCGATCCTAGGATGAGCAAACTGATTAAGTGTTTGAATACATCCTATAGAATCATAGAATGGTAAGGTTGGAAGGGAACTCAAGGATCATCTAGTTCCANAGATGGATGTATTACTGTGGTATTACTCAGAGGCCTTCCACAGAGCACAGGAATACCTATCAGTGTAGACAAAACATTCATGCAAAAGCTTGCATTTCAATAATTCTTACTAGTCTGCTTGGAGTTTCTAAAATTTATAGGACTATGTTATAATTCCTGAGGTTTGTGATGTTGAAGGACATCCCTGCTCTGATAGCTGTGATGGTGTAAAATGTTTACGAAATGAACCACAGGAACAAGACAGGAAACACTACAATATTGGAGATAGCCTCATACAGAGCTGCAGTGGGGTGGGACTGGGGGAACTCTAAGGGAGTTAACTGAGTGGGGCTTGTGCCTGTTTCAAGATGTGCTTTTTCCAGCACCTGTGTAGTGGTTCTGGACTGAGCTGGGGTTAATTTTTCTTGAAGCATCTTTCTAGTGCTGTGTTTGGCAGTGCCGTAGCTGAGTGCTGATGACACATCAGTGTTTTGACTACTGCTGAGCTGAGTACTCAGGCTGTACCTTTCCAACATTCCTCATCCCCAGAGTATGCTGAGGGAACACAGCCGAGCCAGCTGACCCAGACTGGCCAAAGGGATATTCCATGCCATATGACATCAGCTCAGATATAGGAATGAAGTGAAAGAAGGAAGTTTGGGGATTCTTTCATGGTCCTCTGAAAGTAACCACCAGGTGCAAAGAGCCCCTGCTTCCCTGAGACCGAACATCATCCTTGCTGATAGGAAGAAGAGACTAACCTCTCTCTGCTTTTGCTTTCTGCATGGTCTATTGCTCTGCTTGTTGTTATTATTAAAATGCTTCTATCTTATCACTGGCTTCTTTTATATTTTCCCCTCTCCCCTGTCCATTTAAGAAGGGGAATGATAAAGCCTCTTTTGTGGGCATTTGGTCCCCACCAGGACCAAACCACTATAACCTGCTACAGAGGCCTGGAAACTCTTCATATTTTCCTTAGACAGCTACAGACTTACTGGAACAGCAGAATGTCCACTCATCTCTCTGTATATCAGTTTTCTACCTAGATATTAAAGGTCACATTTTCGTAATTCACAAAGGCTTTGCAAAGACAGACTCATCAGTATTTGTGAGACCATCAAATACTACACCTATGAATTTGCTAGTACATAATAAAAAATCTGGGTTCCCATCCACTGCCTCGGTTGAAATACAACAGCTGTGGTGCATCTCATTTAGAGAAGTGATAATAAAGTTCACAAAAGTTCTGCAAGCATTGAGGGTTTTGAAGAGTACATTTATTTGCCCCTGATTTTCACATACAATAACTTTCAAGGTTTAATAGGTGATAACAAAAGCAATTGCATGTCATTTGCATTTTGTGATATGTGATTAATTTATGCTGTTTAAACAAAGTTTTCACTGTTTCTGAGATGTTTCCTCTTCTCATACCTCCCTGTCTCTCAGAGGAATATTTACTTTTGTTAGGACTCAAAATGAGATGATGAAAAATGAGAAGACATTACTTTAAAATAGATGGTGTGTTGGAAGAGATTAGTTGCACAACACAGAAGGTACTGAGGCAAGAGTCTCTAACTGTCAGCCTCGCATCAACAGAAAAGCCTTCAGCAGAAAGGCAGCTGAAAATCATGCTTCCTGAGTGAGTTAAATTGCTTTATGCATAGATACCATGCATGTCAGTGGGGAAGGCTAAAACATTGGGCCAAACATGTAAGTCATAAAGTGAAAGTGACAGTAAGCAATTCAAACTCTCTTGTGATCTTTATGCAATGCTTAACGACTAGAGAGATATGGGTAATGAATTACCCATGGTTTTAAACTAGCTGTAGGTTATTAGTCTGGCTAGTTTTAGAGCCTATCTAACTCACTTTAGTGTCTGACAAAAAATATGGACCTAATGCAGAACCAGTTTTCTGGAACTCTCTATTATTTCCAGTTTTAAGTAATTTCTTACTGCAGTAGCTGCTTGTTTATTCTAAGTTTTCTCTTCAAAACCCTTTTAGATATAAGTAGTGAGAATTACAGATGAACCAGGACCCATACTTGGACCATTTGTCTACTAGGCACATTAGTTCTCTACCCTGAGACATGGAACTGTTTTATAGAAAAAACATCATATGTGATCTCATTGATTTGGTTTTTTGAAACATATTGAAGATATTCTGCAAAATTACACTTGAACCATTTCTTCTTGCATTCTCTTTTCTGCTATTCTAGTGAATGGAAATAGAAAAAAAAATATTATTTTTAAAACTCCTAAATACTACTTTAGAAACTTACAGAAATCTCAGAATGGGTTTTTGTTTAGATCTTGATGATTTTCACATCTTTGATGATGCGAAACAAAGTTCAATGGAATATCCTGTTGAAGAGTTCTTACTTAGAAAGACAAACACTTCCTTCTTATCCTTACACATTGACTTACTAAAACCCTTTCTGAAATAGAAGTATAAAAAGTTTACATCTGCTTTAGAGTTTGCTGCCTTGATATTTCATGATACTGATAACCAGTACGTTTAACATTACACCATGGAAGGTATTTTGGTATGGAAACCCATGGCATCAGAGTCCTGTGCATGAAGAATGCTTTCATTTGTTTCCTTTCTTCCTCTGTTTGTTTATGCTTTGTTATCTTAAAGATGACTTCATCATTTTATGCTGGAAAAACATAAATCTGAAAAGACGCACTGCAATTTCCTACTATTTATATTCAGAAACAGTTTACAGAAAGGCATAATTACCTGTGAAATTTCAATGTGATTTCCTAAGTTTTGGAGACATTAAAAATACATTCAAAGCAAGCTCATTCTGGAGTTTAAGAGACGTAATTTTCAATGATTTCTAGTCTTCTGAAATATGTCAATTCAAGTTTGGAGAGAGAAGAGGAAGAGAGCAAGCTGCAAGCTTAGAACCCACAACTCAAATCTTTGTTGTGAAACTAATCTATATGAACCAATATGCTACAGGAACAATTTATGTTTGGATTAGTATGTGTAAACTAAAGGTGCTAGGAATTATAATCATAGAATACACTGGGACCTAGGTGAAAGGGACCTAGGTCATCTAGTCCAAGTGCCCTGCAGTAAGGGCAGACATAACCAACTAGCTTACATCACTCAGAGCCCCATCAAACCTAACTTCAAATGAAACTCTCCATTGATGGGTTCTCCACCATTTCTCTGGGCAATCTGTTGCAGTGGTCCACCACCCTCAGAGTAAAGTGTCCAGTCTAAACCTGCCTTTCTCTAGTCCTATCACCACAGGCCCAGTCTCTCTCCAGTTTTCTTGAGGGCCACCTTCAGTTACTGGAAGGCCACTGTAAGGGCTCCCTTAACCTTCTCTTCTACAAGCTGAATAGCCCCAACTCTCTCAACCTGTCTTCATAGGAGAAATCCTCCAGCCTTCAGAGCATTTTTGTGGTCCTCCCTTGAACCCACTCCTCAGATCCATGTCCTTCTTGTATTGAGGGCCTCGAAACTGGATGTGGTCTCACCAGATCNAGGTATCTTTTATAACTTTTCAAAAACAGGTGTAATATTTCACTTCTTTCAGTCACCAGGAACTACCAGGCTACTGACTGCCAGGACTTTTCAAATATCATGCAGAGTGGCTTGGCAACTCTATCAACCAATTTTTTCAGGAATCTGGGATGCATCTCATCAGGTCCCATACACCTGTTCAAGTTTCTCAGAGGGTCATGAACTTGTCTTAGTTTACAGTGTAAATGACTTTGTCCTCTGATCCCCATGTTGTGGTCCTTCAGTACAGATGTTTGAGAAGAGAGGTTGCCAGTGAAGAGCCTCAGCCTTCTCCTCATCTGTTGTTACTAACTCACTATTCATGCTCATTTTCTTTAATTTTTATTTTCTGGTTAATATACCTGTAGAAACCCTTCTTGTAATTATTTTTATCCCTTGCCAAGTTCAACTCCAGCTGTTCCCTGGTCTGCCTGACCTTACCCCTACATAACCGGGCAATATCCCTGTACTCTTCCCAGGACAGCAGTCCTTGCTTCCACTGCCTGTGGAGTTCCTTGCTGCCTTTTAATTTAATCAGCAGTTGTTGACCCAGCCATGATGATCTCTTTCTTTCCTTGCATGGCTTCTTACACTTGGGGATCAAGAGCTCTTGTGTTCTAAGGAAAGTGTTCTTAAAGATCTGTCATCTCTGTTCTCTCCCTTGTCCATGAGGACCATTTCTCAGGGCACCCTACTGACAAATCCCTTGAAAAGCTGGAAGTTTGCTTTCCTAGAGTTCTGGATCCTGAGTATGTCCCTGATTCATATCCCCTAGGATGATGAACTCCACCAGTGCATGATCCCTGCAGTCTCCCAGATAACACAGAAATTGATGATTTGAAGACAGTTTAACCAAAAATGCAAGGAAGATATTTGAGAAAGAATATTTTGAGTTAGATGACTTTATAAGAAAGAAGTCACCTCAATTAGCAAATCAAGACTTTTCTTCATGATACTCTCAAAAACATGCACCAATACCTGCCGTTTATTTTTTCACCTAGGTCCATTTCCCAGCAACTAGAAATATTTGCCTGCAGAAGAGCAACCCTACCTCTGCTGATAAAGATCACACTCTTCTGAGAGACAGGCAGTATTGCTTTAAAAATACGTTTTCCCCCACCTCTGTACAACATTCACGAGCCCTGCTTTTGTGTGAAGTAGGCACAGATCGAGTATCAAAAGACAGAAACCTGCAAAGGAGTCAGAGAACACTAAAAATTGGATCCTGCAGACTTTTGCCCATGATGTTTGCGAAGTCTGATTGAAGGTCACAGAAATAGCTCAGGCAGGATGTAGCTGATCATGTGCCTGTAGATTTTACTTTTCTTCTCTGCAGCCTGTATTTCTCTGTTCATACATACAGTGAAATAAATTAACAAAATGGGCAAAGAAGATACAGTGGCTTCACCACGGTTTTTTAAATTTTTTTTTTTAAATCAGGATATGGTGGTAAAATAGGCACATATTTATTTTCTTTTTTACAAAAAACAACAGCAACAAAATGTTAATTTAAACATTTATTTAAATGAATTATGAAGATCGCTATCCCTCTAGAGTTATTTATAAGTTCGGCAAAGGAAAATTACCTCAAATCATCTTAAATAATGTAACTCAGAATTCACCTCTATTAATCTCCACCTCAAAAACTCACAATAACATACAAAGCATGATACAAAGCAGTACATCTTTGTAAGTAGTGTTGTTAAAGTGTCAACACATTTCGTCTCCAAAGACAACCAACCTCAGAAGAGACAGAATCCCTCATCTTAAAGCTTTTGGATGTAATGCATTTATTCTTGTAATTTACAAGGTTACAAAGTAGGATTTATTTTTTTAATTTTTTTTTTTAAATCAGGTTTTAAAATCTGCAATATCTGAAAGATGACTGAGAGGAAAACAGGGGGGAAAAAAAAAAAAAAAAGCTTGTTAACATCTAAGCGAAACTGAAAGCCAAAACGTATTTAAGCAGTGTTTTTTAATCGAGACTTAACTTCCCTGATCCAAAAACTAAAAGTCGATATACCTCTCAACGGTAAAGAGATTACTAAGAAAATCTGAGCCAGACTTTGCAATCTTTGTGGCAGAAATCTTAGCCCAGAATTTGATGAGAAAGCTATTAGACTACTGCAGGTTCTATAAGTAATAAACAATAGTAAGTTTCAGTGATAATAAGCTTTGCTTTCAGCAATAACCGGTGATGAGTTTTTATTAGTAAGCTTATTAGTAATCAGGTTTTCATAATAGAAATATGTGATTATCAAAATCCCATATAAAAGTTTAAAAAAGAGTCAATACACAGAAGTCATAGTTTAGAAAAATCTGCGCTTTTCCTACATGTGGAATAGGTGAGCACTGTTACATGCTATTTTGTTTCTTTTGTACAGACATTTTCCCCACAAATCCTTCTTCATATAGATAGATATTTCACTGAATAAAGTGAAATCCGGTGGATTTCATATTATCTCTTACATTTTAGAAAACATATGATTATTTTTTTTTTTCAATTAAAAGACCAAAAATTATGACTGAACCAAGTTCTTATACTGTCTTGCAGCTACCTTCATTACCACTGCAACTGTTATCTACTGCAGCAACCTGCAACCAGAAGGAGGTGCAGGCAGTGCCTTGTCTTAAATTCTTGCAAGAATAAATATTAACAAATGATTAAAGAATAAATATTAAAAAATTATTAACTTCTCCTTTATAATCTTCTTTATGCTTCAGACTTTAAATAAGAAATAAACCAAAGAAGAGAGGGGAAAAAAACCAGCCAATAAAACTCCCACCAACCATCCCGACAAATGAAACAACAACAAACACTGAATCAAATAAGCAAGCAAATGAAGGAAAATAAACAAAACCAGACCAAAAAACTCTGAGCAAATGGTCTTCAGATAACTTCTCAATAAAAAGGAATGTTGTGGTTTATAAAAAGCCATCAGAATGAGACTCTCTCAAATGAATTGGAGAAAAAATGCAGAATTATATTTGAGAGGAAAGATACAGAAAAAATTTCAGAGCATATACAAGATACATAGCGACCTCCTCGAATTTTTTGCCCAACCTAAAACTAATCTACAGTTCTTGGTGCTCCAATCCTCCCCTCACCCAGTGCCTCTGCCACCCATAGGCCCAAACAAAGCCTCTGGAGGCCCCAAACAGACTCTCTCCTTACATACTTACCCAGATAAGTATCTCCCACCAGACACAGCAGGGAGGAAGGAGAGGGAAGGAGAGGAAAAAGGAGAACAAGTTGGCCTCGCTGCCAGCTCACAGAGATAGTAGAATTATGGAATTGGATAAGAATTTCACAATGTCCACTCCTAGAGTGCTCTAGTCACTAGCAGATTTCCTTTAACCCTATAGTTCCCAACATATGACAAGGGAGAAAATCGAATCTAGACCTTAAAAATGCTACCAGTCAAACGATTGTGGTATACTTGCCTGTAAGCAGAGTTTAAAGAGGAACAGCATCCACATTGCTAATTTGTCTGGTGAATGTTTATACCCTTACAGCTCATTCGCACTTCTCTGACAGGGTGGTTTCTCTAGTTGTTGCTAGTAAGTGAACAGCTTTTGAATTAATATCTCAGAGACTGAGAAGCATCCAGGGGAATCTTTTGACCTAGCAGTGCTAAAATCACAGCTATGAAAATGTGTGGATGACAGCACACATGATATCTCAGCATGCGAAGCTGCATGTCTGCATGTCTGCATGGGGAGAGCACATGTGGCTCTAAGGGTATGCGTGTGTCTTTGGAAGTGCCCATAGACCTTTTGAGATTAAAGGAGGAAAATACCAGGAAACAATGACTTGCTATTCATTACCTTTTGCAGGCTACTGCTATATAAAACTTGATTGTTTTGAAATTGTTTATTTTTTTTATGGTGCTTTTCTACTTTTCTCTGTGTTTTCTCTGTGTTTGCAAGATTACAGTCTGTTAGATAGTTATTATACTTTTATGGAGTTATTTTCTTCCAGACAGCATAAAGACTTCTTTTTCTTTTTTCCCCTCCACTCACAGACCACTTATTTTATCACCTCTTTGACCCTTCTTAAGTTTATGGACCACTTCAAGACTAGTTGTTGCTGTCTGCCTATTTTCCACCACCTCTGAATGGAGATGACACCTGAAATAATTTGTATGCTCATCAGCAAATGCATTCTATGGTTTTTTTGAGCATTTCTTCGCTTGATATTTGTCCATGTTTTCTTTCTAGTGGCACCTAAAGTCTTCACAATTCCCTCCACTTATGATGTAGAAATCTACAATATTTTTTTAAGAAAATAATATGTTAAAACTCAACACAGTAAAGATCAACATTTCTTCATTTCTATTTAATAATTTTCTCTGACTATAGTTTTTCACCCAGTTGTCAATCAGTCTTGCAATAGTGTTATTTTGTTCATAAATTCCCATGCTATACAAGATTTAAACTTGATTAAATACATGTCTTATCAAATAATTGTTTTTTATTAGCTAAATCAGTTATTCTGTAACACAAGAAAGTCAGAGGGGTAAGTGACTCGGTTGTGGGATTTCACGAGGCAGGAATTATAAAATATGCAGTTATTTTTACTTCCGGAAAGCCCCACTCACAACTGTATATAAAATATTAGTTAAAGTTCAGAAATTCCGTCGGGAAAAATCTTTCACAAGGA
>WBNM01006319.1:21282-38219 GCA_013399055.1 Ramphastos sulfuratus
CAAGTTCTGAATATTTAATATTAATAAACTATATTAATATTTGTAAAATATCATCTTGCAGTAATTAATTACCTTTCCACTACAACTTGTCAACACAGAATGGCCAATAAACAAAACCAGAATTTTGCCATTTTTAAGAAGAAGCTGGAACCTACTCCAATACACACTTGTGAGCAAGAGCTGATACATTTAATTTGCTTTTGTGAATCATCTGCGTGTAGATACACAGCAAGAGTACTGAAAGGATACTCCATGTTGGTGGCCAGAGATTTGAATGTCTAAAATCAAGGCTAACATAGAAGAGTTAGCTTTTCTTCTCACCCTGTCTCAGTTTCACAGACGCAAAAATCAAATCTTGACATGCAGGTTTTACAGTTAATGAGTACCACAACTAACAAGGAGCCTCACATTTGCCCTTCCCAAATAGACCAGCAGATCTCCTAACAATTACATCTGCCTCTGTTCCACTCTAGAAGCCAAGCAGAAGACATCAACCTGATACCACTGGTCACGGCTGATAGCTGCTAGGCGAGATTAATCCACACCTTCCATTAAATGGCTGTTTCTTGCAGGAAGAGAGGTCACAAGAACCTCAACACCAAAGCAACAGCCTGGCAGCAGTCTGAGCCTCCTGTATCCAATAGTTGTGAGCACTTCTAACCCTTAAGTTTACAGGTCCAAAGTCAGAGTGCCTGCCTGCCTCCTAAAGCCATGGATATTTATATGCTCCAAGTGTTCTTGTTACCCATGTAAAAGGCTAAACTTATTTTAAAAATCCTGGCAAATTCTTAAGATCATTAGCATCTCAAAACAACCTTTCTTAATTTTACATGTAACACAATGGATTACATCTATCATTCAGTCTACCTCCTCTTTGATGGAGAGTTATGATGAGTTCTAAGTTTGTTTCAGAAGAAGTAAGAAGTGATGCTGAGTACAAGAAATAAACACTAATCTCTGTTTGGGTGACAACTTTGTGCACATATTTAAGCATGCTACTTCATAGCTTTGCTTCTCAGTCTCATTGTCTCTTCTATAGATTGTGTGTTTTTCATATATTAATCCATTGATTACTACACCTCTACATCAGATTGTAGGGGGAAATGTAATAGAAATGGCTAATAAAAGTTGTAGTAACAGTACTTCTATTCATCATCAAGTTTACTAATTTTCTGCCACAGGTGGATCTCCACAAAAATTTGAGCTAGATTTACCCATCTCAAAATTACAAGGCTGATAGTGCTAATCCTGTCTAACCTACTGCTTAGCACAAGCTATTGAGTTTCAGCTGCCTCTTTGCACATTATGTCCACAATTTCTGGTTGTGTTACATAGCCAAGTATCTAACTTGCTTCACTGAACTCTTCTCTACATAGTATAAATAGCCTCATACACTTGTTCATCAGCGAGGGCGTTAGAACTGCTTTAGAATGGCTTTTGCTGACTTGAGAGCAAACTATTCATTGTGCACAAGCATTTTGATGATTTTCACTGCAGTTAAATGCATAACTTCTGTTTTAACTTACTCTGTTTTTCAAAGCTTATGGAACTCTGTCAGGGTTGTGCCTGTTTTAGAGCATTGCAATGTAGAGGCAAAGGAATACCATTCCAGAGCAAAGCGTAAATTTTCTAAACACACACATACTTAGTTGCTAAGACTTTGCTCAAACAGGACTGTGTTTACAACAATCTAGATCAGAAACATCTGGCCCTGACAAGCACAAAGGTGGTGTTTCACAGTGGTTCTGCTCACAACTGGCTTGTTGCTGCAGTGAAAAATGCTGTGTATAACACCAGGTGAGTTCAGTAACTTTCGAGTCAGAATTGAAAACTTGCACAGATCCCTAGATATGACTGGGAAGACAAGGCTGTCTAATTTGTTAGGCTGTCAGCTAGGATTCTTGCTAAGTCATCATTTTCAGTATTTATGTCAAGGCTGGATTGTCAAAGCAGTTCTGCAGTTAGTTACCAATTCAAGAAGTTTCAAATCAATCATTTAAACAAGCTAAGTTTAAAAAAAAAAATCACTGGCAACACATGGCTGGCTATTAATGATTTCTGGCTACTGCAGGAAGTCTTCAATTACATCTTTGCCATCCAAAGGGGCAAAATTCTGCCATACTCCTTTTTCTTGCACTTGATGAACTCCTTTCCAGACACTATAAAATCCTTTTATCTGCCATAAATGAGATAACTAGGCTGTAAAACCTGTTTAAAGATTTTTCCAAGGCAAGAGCTGGAAGTACAGAAGGTGCTCCCCACTTTCCCCCAGTATCCATCCTTTCTGTGCTTTTGCATCAGATGATAGAATTTGCTTTCCATTGATGTATAAATAGAAGAACACAACTATGTTCATCCTAGGTTAGGCATAAGGAGGAAGTTATTTACATTGGGAGTGGTGAAATATTGAAATAGGTTGCCCAGGGATAGGGCCTCAAACACATCAGATTTAATCAACAAGATCAGACTTGATGTGGCCCTGCGCAGCCCGATCTAGTTGGAGGTGTCCCTGTTCACTGCAGGGGAGTTGGACCAGATGATCTTTGAGAGTCCCTTGTAATCTGATGCAATCTGTGAAGCTGTGAATATTCTGTTTTGCGTATGTTGTAAGGATCTCCCCCACCCCCNGAAAGGTCGCCCCCCCCCCCCCCAAAAAAAAAAAAAAAAAAAAAGAAACAAAATTGCAAAAAGGGAAGTATGAAACTACATAAACTAGAAATTACAGATCTGTGGTGACTGATATGGAATCTGACTCAGCTCACAGTGATTTGCAAGTTGATCTCACAAACATCACAATGATGGTCTATTAATTTCTTCAGGCTGGATTAGAAATTCTTCAAATTTTTTTTAGTCCTTCATAGGCACAAATTGTTTTTGTTTCTTAACCACAAATGTAATTTATTTTAATGCTTTATTTTTTCTGCCTACTCTCATTTCAAGTTCCCAGCTATTGCTACTGTGAAAAATACAGAATGAAAGGTAGAATTAACGTATGGCTGGGACAGGTGACATTGTAGTGGAGGTCTGCTACAGGCTGCCATACCAGGAGGAGAGTGAGGATGAGGACATCTGTAGATATGCAGGAATGGTTTCACATTCACATGGGCTGGTCCTCATGGGGATCTTCAATCACCTAGATATCATTTAGAATAACAATATTCTTAAAGTACAATGAAAAGAGAAAAAAAAAACTAAGTCATTCTGAAGTGTACCTCTCCACTAAGGGGTTGAGAAATATGAAGTAGAAAATTGCTTTCTGCAGATTTCCTTTCCTGTGACTTTCCTGTGATTGAAATTCATTGTTATCATTCATATGCGTTACTTCTTCAGCAAAAAAATAGTTCTATACTATGTGGAAGTTACAGAGAATTTGGTATTAATTGTCTATTTCTGATACAGGTGACACATTTTACTGGCTCCAGTTACAGCTTCTTTTCCTAATCTTAACAGGTTTTCCCAAGCAACTTTCACCTATGGTTGCACAAATACTAGCATTATTCACTGCAACAGCATTTAGAAGCTGGACCAGAAACTCATGTGGTCCAGTAAGGAGACCCTGCATGAGACTCGGTGGACAATGCCAGCAGGGAACAATGTGGCTTAATTCTCTTATCCTTATGATGACCACTCTGGGTGATTTTGCTAGTTTCATCTTTTCATTTTCTGTAAACAAACATTTAATTGCGAACTCTTAATTACTATTAGCAGCCACTGCTAGCAAGTAGTTATTTTAAAGCATCTTCTGCAGAGTGTATCATTTGTTATCATCTTCTTTTTCATCAACTGGCTGAATTCTATCAATTTTAATTTGGAGGTCAGAATGGCTGAAGCTGAATGTGTAAATACTATAAATACTAAATGCTGTTACCAGCTCCCTTAGAAAATAAACCAAAAATTTCTGGTTTATTTTTACCATGTTTGGGTAAAACTAACAAGTGTTCTTCATTGCGTACACTGCTTTCACTTTTCTCGGCTGTTAACAAAAGAATAAAACTAAATGGATACTCTGCCAGAATCCAGAAAACAGCACAATGGATACAAATTTAAGTAGTCTGTCTCTCATATTGGCCTAAAGGACTGAAAGGCCTTGGTAAATCACTTTACTTCTTTGTAAATCAGTATCCCTAAAAATATTTCTCTTATAAACATTTACATACCTAGATGGAGCAGTATTATGTACTATAAAGAAATTGTTCCGCTCCACTGTTATTAAATGCTGACAGATACTCCTTTAGAATTCTTCTGGTCACATACATACATACTTTCTAGCAAAATTTTCCTGTAACTAATGCAGTTATCAAATATTAAAGCAGCACTGAATCAAAAAAAGATTTTCTGCTTCTTGGAAGAAAGAAGGAATACATTAAATGAACTGCTAAGTAGCCTTATTAATAGGAAACATCTGTTAAAATAATGTGTATATGCACAGTGTTATTGCCTACTACATGCCCTGTCTTATTTATTCTATATTGTTCTCCATTCTGCAGTATGGAAGTAATTTACTGACAAGGAATTACTGATTTTTTTCATCCTAATGCATTTGTAAAGCAGACATAGCATTTTGCTAATCTTGTGCCTTGATTTTTATTCCACGTAAGAAGAACTATATTAAAAGAATACATTATGGTTGTAAAATGAAGGACTTAAAACCCAGGAAATGAAAAAAACAGAAAGCTCTTGTATCTTGCAGTAGCTGTAGCAGTAGTAGTAGTAGTCATAGTAGTAATACTGTATAAAATAGGGTAGCTTACTAGTTCTGTGCTGAGAACTGTTGACCTGCTTTTTCTGTAGGTTTTAGGGTCTGGGGGGAGGTTTTAAACATTTGGCCTGGAATATCAAACAATATTTCAATCAAAATGGCTGGAGTGTGTCAAAGTGAACAGTAAAAATAGCATCTGGTGAACCTTAACCTCTTTTCATTAAATAGTTGTGGAAAGCCTAATGTGTTTTGAAAGTCAAGTCAAAAGACCCATAATCGTACTTTACTATCATCCAATGATCTCATTACAGGCATTAGTGAAGTACACTTGACATAATGCCTGGAAATGAGAAAGTTGTTTCCTCACCTTAATGCTAGGGCACTGGAACACAAAAGACTGCAGAGAAACTTTTTGACAAAATTGGAAACAGAGTTTATCTAGCTTCACTTAGCATTTAAGCCACAAGATACCATTCTCTTAATAAAAGTGCAAGGCTAGATAATCATATAAAAGATACAGGAAGTCAAGCTGAGAAACTCAAAAAATAAATCTGAAATGATGAAAGCTAGTAAGAGTTTTGCAGCTGTTCTGAGATTGGCTACATGGAGCTTGGAGATGAAAATTGAAAGAATGGAGACTCGTAAGAAAACTAAATATGTAGGAATGCTGCCAATTCTCACAGGCAAGGGGGAGAATACCCAGGGGCATTCAGAGAGAGATACTAGATGTTGATGAGGAAAATTGTTCTTGCTACAAGAAATAGTGTCATAAGGACTCCTACCAGAGACCAAGGAAACAGAAATTAAGTATGTCTAATAACTGAAGCAAAAGCAGCTGCATACAGACTCTGCTTTCATGCAGGCACAGATCATCACCAATAGCATGTACAGAAAGCATCGAGTAATCCTATTCAGGAACATGTTTTCCATCATGCTACTAATCTTCATTTTGCAAAGCTGCAAAGTGAGAAGTCAGTGAGGTGCTTGGACAATGCTGTTGCTGTAGCTCGAGAGGGAAGTGTTGTTTATTGGCAAATAAAGCTGTCAGCAACATTACAAGTTAGACATCAACTAAAACACTTCAGTGAAGAGTTTGTCCTTCACTGGACATACAGCAAAGTCACAAATGTCCCTACAATTAACATTGCACAGCTCCCCTGAAGTTACTGGAAATTCAGGGATGAAAGAATTGTGTACAAGAACATTTTAGATTAATTTAGAGTTCTCCATAGATGTCCTGTCTGAAATTATTCCTTCTGGAAATCTTATCACACAAGGCTTAGCCTTCTGGTATCACTGAATAGAATAAAAAAGCATTAATTTTAAAATCAGCTAAGCACAAGGAAAGCCCACCCATAAGTCTGACTTTTTAGATATAAATTATGTTGGTTTATGTGCATTACTAAAGATACTTTTCCTTCACATTTGATTAAAAAAAAAAAAAAAAGAAACAAACAAAAAAAAACCCCACTTTGGTAAAACACTGTCTACAGAAGGTATTATATTTAAAGTATTTTTAGTAGATTTTCATCTAAAGTACAGACTTCTTTTTTCCTGCCTTTGCAATAATTGAACCGTTTGTTACTATGAGAACAATTTTAGCCTTTTTAAAGAAACAGTGACTCAGTTAATCATGCACAACACCTCCCAGATAAAGCTCCCAGTGGGAAAGTTTTTAAAAGTTTGTCCCTCTAACTTTCAAACAGCTCCACGTAGACCAAAACTTTTTGAAACTTAGAATTCCTGAGGTTTACTTGCTCAGCACAATTGTAAATGTCTAATTTTCCTTGAAAACCAGGATAGAATCAACTTTTTTATTGGGCTTCATCGTACATCTTGGCAGTATAAATGTAGATACCCGTCACTGGAAACCTCCTGGAGATAAGAGGATCATCTTAGTAAGATGAGTTCCTAATGGAGAAGAGGATCACATCATAGAAAATGCTTTGAACAAAGTATTTTGTCTATCCTACATGCTCCAAGAAACCTCAGTTTGCTATTACCCATTTCAGGTCTTTGGAAATGAAAGTTCCCCGTCATTGTTTTGTTACTAGCATAGCAACATGGGACAATTGTTGTATTAAGACCAGTCCTGACAACACAGGTTTGTATAGTCTATGTAAGCAAATGGGACCATCCTTTAACTTTTACCTACAGACATCTGTATTTATGGTCCTGCCCTGTCCCTCAGCCTCTGATTTGTCACTGATACCGCCACAGATATTGAAGAAGATATAGAAGTAGATCATAAATATTACTTGGTAGGTTACTGTGCTGAAGAGAAGAAAGAAGTAGATCAATAACAAATAAATATTTTGTAATTATTTAGCAGATGTGGGCCTATGGTTTCTTTAGGACATTTTCTGAGATTTATATTATCTCTACCAGAATATTTTAAACACATCTTTAAACAGTACATGGTAGCTGATTTTGCAAAGCAAGTAAATGAAATCTTCCAATCTCATTTGCTAAATAAGATATTTTATAGCCTATTTAGTAAAGAATCTAAGTTTCTGATTGTTTTACATAATGGACAGAAACTGCTCATTATTCTCTAAATGAAGTAGCAAAATTGCCTATTGCTCTGGAGTAGCAATTTTTCAGAATTGTTCTAACTTACATATTTGCTGGATGAGCCTATCAAATTTATTCACAGAACAGCTTTCAGAAATTTGCAGACAGTAAACGTATTTACCCACAGCTTCTGTGTAATGATTCACACAAAATCTATCCAATTGTTCATATCCCATATCTCACACATATATCAGGAAAGATTAAATTTTGTGCCTAAGCTTGCTGAAACTTTCATATAGAATGAACAGTCTGCAGATCTAATCCAAACCACCAAAGAAACCCTTTGGAATTTTTTTATGGTTTTCACTGTATACATAAAAAACAAAACAAAACAAAACAAAACAAAAACCAATCCAAAACAAACAGAAAACCCTCAGTTCTTATATTCATAAAATTTGAGTTAAAATACAAAAGTGCATGAAATAATATGACTTCAATTTTTCACATCAGAGTATTCCAGAGATTTCAATATCGTGAATACCAACCTGGGCCTTAGCCTCAAAGATACTCTTCTCAAATGAAGATCTGAATCTTACTTTAAGGCCACAATTCAAACATACCAACAACATCCAAATACACCAACCTGTAAGGTATAAACGACATTATAGGTTGGACTGGATGATCTCAGAGGTCTCTTCCAACATGGTTGATTCTATGATTCTATGATTTTCAAAGTTCAAATCAAGCTTTCATGACACTACCATCTGCAAAGGTAGGCAATGTCTGGAGTTTTGTAATGGAGAAATACTTTTTTTTTTTTAGGTGGGAGATGTTGCCAAGGTTAGGAAAGGGAGTGTGCCTTTCTGTAGCAGACTATCAGGAATACATGGTCCTCTGCCTTGAAATAGGTTAGGAGTCACTTCAGAGCTTATGGTTCAAGATAAGCAGGTGGACCAATATAAGTATCACTGCAACTGGGTATGCCATTAGACAACCTGATCGAAGTAGGTGAGGTTTTCTTCAAACAACTGGAAGAATTCCCACATTCACAAACTTCTTCAGTGCATCAGTGACAACTACCTGACAAAGGTAACTGAGAAGCTAACAAAGGATAGTTGTTCTGCTGCCCTCAAAACTAATGAAGAGGGAAGAAATGGTAGAGAAAGTGAAAGTCAGAGGCAGGCGTGTCTGCAGTGACCATGAAGCAGTGAGAGTAGGGATCTTAAGGGAAGATGGCGGGGCCAAAAGCACAGACATAACCCTAGATTTCAGGAGAATAGACTTCAGCCTGTTCAGAGATCTGCCGCAAAGAATCCTGAATTGGAGAGAAATATGTCATCTGATAAACAAGCACCACCTCCTCTGAGCTCAAGAAAGGCCCATCTTAACAAGTAGGAAATCAAGCAAATGCTTGAGTCCTGTATGGATAAGAAAAGGCTACTTACCTAACTGAGATCGAGACACAGCATTCAAGAGGTAGAAGCAGAGGGTAAGTGATGCAGCACTAGTACTGAGTTGCTGTCTGATGTTGCAGAGACAAGGTTATGAAAAGCCAGGTCAGTCTGGAGTTGAACCTGACGCAGGCTGTGAGGGCCCCCAAGAAAGGATTCTACAAGTATATAAATGACAAAAAGAAAATGAGAGCTTTGAGGCCCACTCCTGAATATGTCAAGGAAACTACTGGTGACTCAGAGAAGAATGAGAATGACTTACAGAAGGCTAGGCTACTGTTCCTAGAGTTCTTGGCTACTCAGAGCTCTGTACAGCTATTAGGAATTGCATTACATCAATTAAGCACCATTATCATAGCATCTCTATTAAAAACTTTGTGCCTCGAGTTATCTCTTTATTGCTTTACTGAAGCTTTCATAGTCCTTTTCCAAAACATTATGCAAAGACAGATGAGAAGTCTTTGGCCATATCAGAGCTGCGCAAAGTGAGAAAGGCAAACAAAATTGCTGAATTCCAAAATCCTTGGGCATTTCACTGTCAAAATCCTTGGGCATAGAAGGTCCTTGGTTGCAAGGGACAAGTTTTGCAATAGTTATGTGAAATTTAGTACATCCATTTGCAGAGGAAAAGTCCATCTTCACACAAATATTTGGAGAAAACCAATTTTCTTTGTACCACAGGCATAGATACATTTATGACAGAGGAAACAGAATTTGTGGACATATGAAAGTTCATCAAATGGAAATCATGATTTATCTGCAAAAATAAAAATATACTCAGTCTTTTCTTACTGTACAGTATCTCAATAACTCATGAAACACTTTCCTGTTGACATGCAACAGAAAAGCAAACTATGCACAATGTGATCCCTTTTTCATGGTACCTCTATAGATTTGGGGACTAAAAATTTCTACACAAGCCTTTTAAATCCAGTTCATTGATTGAATGAAGCTCAGGGAAGATATTTTGTGGTTGCTGTTCAGTTAAAGGAATCAGTGGTTTAAACATGGAATATTTTAGAGTAATTTAGATTATTATTTATAGTAATTTTAAATGTATTACTTAGTCATGGGAATAGCTTACTAACATCAGAGAAATAATGGTAGCATGAATAGGAGTAGGTTTCTGTAAAGCAGGATTTATGCAATTTATGTCTTTCCGACTTACAGAATGATTCTTTTCAGTCAAACGTGAAGGCTTCTCAAAGGAAGAAAGCCTCACATTCTTGCTTTGTTGCACCAAGATGAAGGTTTAGCAGACCTTTTCTTGGAAGTGAAAGTAGGACATGACTAGTGGAAACATAAGACACTGATTTTATCCTGAATGCTATACAGATTACAAGCGATTTTAAAGAGCATCAAATCCATTTTTTACTTTATCCAGACATTGATGGCTAGATCATTGACCCTCCTGGCTTGCACTGTCATTTCCCATCAGAATTACTTACAGGACTATGTTCACAGGAAGGAAAATAGTTACTTTAGAAGTCAGAAGTTACTCTGCTTGTTGTGCAAATCACAGCAACAAGCCTGAAAAGGACTCTTTTCAACAGATAACTAGCACAGAGAGCATTGTGATGGGAGTATTTTACACTGATTTCCCTTGTAATTCCCATCCATGGCAATTTTGCAATATAAAAGACATAAAAATGTTTACTCCAAAATTCCATTGCTGAGCTGCTCTTGAAAGATGTACACAACTAAATAAGCCCCCTGTAGTTAAACCAGACACAGGAGAGATTAAATCATCTCTCTTTTTGTACAAAAACTTAGAATAAATCAGTGTTTTATGTGAGAAAACATATGAATAACACATATATAATGGCTGTATAATTTGTCCTTGCCTCAGGGAAGAAAAGCCATTGAAACCTGAAAGCCTTTGATGCATCACCAGCCACTCATGTTCCTGATTGTCTTCACTAAGGCCTTCATGTTAATGGTTGAAATACCCTTTTTCCAAAAGTTTCAGCCTTTATATCATGAACATCTTCCTTATGGTGGCATATGATAGGAAACAACACATACATGGCAAAACAAATTCCCTCTGCTTCCTCACCTCTGTCATTAACGGGAAAGTCATGGACATTTTGGCTCATTGACAGCATTCCTCTGATTGCCTACAACTGTCTCCTTTGCATACTCAGCCTCTGTCACTCAAATTCTGTGTTGCTGCTTAAAGAAGTTCCAGACCAGCAAAAAGATTGAGGAATTCAGGTCTGAATTCTCAATGGTTCTCTAAAACAAGCTGTTTTTTCTGTTTCACTTTACAGTTGTCCAACATATGTAGATTTGAGATACAAAACAGTAATTTCAAATCTCTATGAAAAACAACTTTTTACTTCTAGATACTGAGATATTCAGAATACATACTATGAGTGTTTCCTATGAAGTGTCTTTCTCTTTCATAAGCTCTGGATTTTTTGCTGTAATTGCTATGCTGTACTCTACCTTAGTATATTGCTAGACAAATTGAACCACTGACTGGATGCAGACATAATTCAGAATAAATAAGTAAATAACAATTTCATATAGGATAGCCTAATAAAAATGATAAATCAGTATTAACTATGTTAACTGGGGACAGAATATATTACATTGAGGTATTTAGAATCATAGAATGGTCTGGGTTGGAAGTGACCTACAAAGGTCATTTAGTCCAACCCCCTCTGCAGTAAGCAGGGGCATCCTCAATTAGGTCAGGTTGCTCAGAGCCCCGTCGAGCCTCACCTTGAATATCTCCAGGGATGTGGCCTCAACCACTTCACTGGGCAAACTATTCCAGTGTTCCACCACCCTCACCGTAAAGAACTTGTTCCTAACATCCAATCTAGATCTGTTCTTCTCTTGTTTGAAACCATTGCTCCTTGTCCTATCACCACAGGCCTTTGTAAGCAGTCTCTCTCTGTCCTTCTTGTAGGCTCCCTTCAGGTACTGGAAGGCTGCAACTAGGTCTTCCTGGAGCCTCCTCTTCTCCAGGACGAACAATCCCAGCTCCCTCATCCTGTCATCATAGCAGAGGTGCTCCAACCCTCTGATCATTTTATGGCCTACTCTGGACCCGCTTCATCAGGTCTATGTGCTTCCTATATTGAGGGCTCCAGACCTGGATGCAGTACTCCAGGTGAGGTCTCACCAGAGCAGAGCAAAGTGCCAGAATCACCTCTCTGGCAAGTCATCTTTTGTTGCAGCCCAGGATGAAACTTGCCTTTTGGGCTGCAAGCACACATTGCCTGCTCACGTCCCTCACCTCAAATCCTTTTCCACAGGGCTGCTTTCTATCACCTCATCCCCCAGCCTGTATTGACACTGAGGGTTGTTCCAGCCCAGCTCCAGAACGCTGCACTTGCTCTTGTTGAACCTCATGAGATTCACCTTGGCCCAACTCTCCAGCTTGTCCAGGTCCCTCCGTGACATCTCATCCCTCTGGCATATCAACATCTCTGCTCAGCTTGGTGTCATCTGCAAACCTGCTGTTGGTGCACTCAATCCCACTGTCTATATAATTGATAAAAATATTAAACACCGGTCCCAGTTCAGGCCTATGAGGGACGCCACTTGTCGCTGCTCTCCATCTGGACTTCAAGCCATTGAGCATCACTCTCTGAATAAGATCATCCAGCCAATCCCCAAACAGTCCACCTATCAAATCCATATCTTTCCAACTTGATGAGCAAGATGTTGTGTGAGACCATGTCAAAGGCCTTTATCTCATTATCTATTCTTAGTGACACTAGTATTGCCAAACAAAAAAATTGAAATAGTATTGCACCCTAATCAAATAAAAAATGTAGTAGAATTTGACTAATTAAACAACATGCAGCTATTTTGAATACAAAGTATAATAAATAGAACATGAAATAAAAGCTCACGTTTGTCAATATAGATGTACTAAGTGTATCATACCATCAGCCTCTTAGTAGCAAGATTTCATTATTCATATTTACTTCTGAAGTATATTTACAAATATAATGCATCATGTTTCAGAGGTCTCCATGTTTCATGGAGGATTTCACTCCATGAAATCCAAATGCCAGCAATTCTGAAAAAAAGATGAATCATGCTTCATAAAATATTCTCTCTAGTTTTATATATTGCTGTGTGTACTTTCTTGCATGGTTGCATTTTAACATGAAAAACATCTCTGAAATGTCTTTTCATCTTTTCCACAAATGAATATCCTACCAACAGCACACGTTAAGCATACTTGGATAACTACATGATGATTGGCATCTTTGCCCTAATACCTTAAAGTAGAATAATCCAGGGTCAAAAATAAATAGGATTAATAAAGTAGAATAATCCACCCATACCTAGGATTCAGGGAGAGTTATCAAGAAAGTATTATTTTTAACTTCTATTTTTTTAATTTTAGGAACTTATATGCATATTTATGGCTGATTTTCCTGAGTCAAGCTCAAACATTATTCCACACTGCATAACTGTTTCTGCACATGAGTTGCAAAAGCAAAACATCTCCATTTCCAGAAAGTGAGTCCTGCCTGCCTTTTTGTGACCACAAGACTCACCCATGTTTTAGCTTATAATATCTGAGTTTGTATTTTCTCATATCACTAAGTTCACTTTAGATCAAAAAAGTCCATAATAAACTTTGGTCTTCACAAACTGCTTTGGAGTCTCACTCCCAGTGACAGAGACCCTTGAAGCATCAGTGAGCCTTTGCCAGTTATGGAGAGAAATCACAACACAGGCCCGGCTGAGAAGGGTGCAGGATTTCTGACACCACATTATGAGTAACTTTATGTAAAGAAAAATGACTTGCAAGGATATCACTTGTGGACGGTATGATCCCACAAAATGACAGCAAAGCAGCTACAGAAATGATTGTGTCTACACACTACTATGACACCTTTCTATTTAGAATAATACGTACTGTATAATGACATCTGTACAGAAGGAAGTATCAGGTTTGACCAGAAATATGATCACAAAGGAGTTCAGACTCAAATCTAGAAGGACAAATGGCTAAAACTATTACAGCAATAACTTTTGCTACCATAATTTTGCGCTGTCACTGACTGTAACTTAACCAGACACACTGTGCACAAGATGGAGACTTGACTGTCAAAGTCCGAATCTGACTGACCAGAGAAGACTAGTACCATCTACCTGTCTTGGAGACATAAATGAAAACCTTATCTCTCTCTCCTTTGATTATTAAGGTATATGACACCACTTCCTCCTATTGATTAGATAATCAAATGTATTATTAAAAACAATAGATATAAATAACAGAGTGAACTTCCAAAATTTAACTACTGATTAATCACCTTTTGGAAATTAGTAATTCACCTGTCGGTCTGATATAAAACTGCAGTACTTGAACACAGGTTTATTAATGTGTTTATTTAAGCAGGAACTGAAAACATTTGTCTTTCTGTTCCTGAAAACAAGACCAGATTAAACCATTTTTAATTGAAAATGCTAAATCCTCATAAAACAATCAAAGGTCAAGAGACAAGTGAAGACCAAATGTTTGTAGTAATAATAATAGGCACATGCAACTAAAAAAACTCCAAATAAAATCAAAACAATCCCCCCAAACAAACAAAAAACAAACCAAACCAACAAACAAACAAACCCCCCCAAAAAACTACAAACAAACAAAACCTACCAAAATTTATGATAAGAATTAGAGATAAACAAAATTAAATGAGTTGTGGATATACAATGTGACAACATTATTCTTCAGTGTGAGGCTTCTGCAGATCAATCTTTTCTGAGATAAGCTTAGAAATTTACATATATTAACCAGTTAGAAGGAAAACCACAGATGCCCTTTCAAAGATATAGCTGCCAGAACATCCCCCTGGTTATGAGCAAAGTGATACTCACTAGAAACTCGGAAAAGATGCCCTGTGGCAACTGGCTCATCTATAACAGAAACAATTGTTACATTTATGAAGGAAAAAAAAAATAGTAAACTGAGATAGAAAACCAAACAACAGGTGTCAAAATAACAGAGAACACTTAAAGAACCATTAACTTGAACATATTTTGCAAAAATATATAATAGAAAAATATCATTAAGAAAACTTTGAGGTCTATAAAATATGTTTTGCATATTTTATCAACTAATTATATAGAAAAGGCAACAGGATGAGTTAAACAAAAAAAAAGAATGATGTGTAAAGGAGTAGGTCTGGATTATGGGGGGAAAATGCTCTTCAGAGCGCTCCCAACTCAGTAACTTGTCTAATACTGCTTGTATGCTTTAGTAGCAATAAACTTACTCTTTAGCAAAATTTGAGAATTTTGAGAAAGTGTTGTGCATGCAGACAGCTAATATGTGCCTAAGATCTATACCAAAGCTGCAAATACTACCATCTGCTCCTTCAGTGTTCTGGTTTTTGCTCAGTGCCATTGTTTAGACCTAGGGACCAAATTTTCACAACATAGCAGTTTGACATGTAGAATTTATGGGATTTTTTTTTCTTTACTGAGATCAGCCTGATTTGCATCACTGGGCCCAATGCCTCCATGGCAGTAGACAATACCATAATGCTGCACTGGAGTCACATAAGGGGTAAAAATTTCTGCGCTACTGCAGTCTTAGGTCAGTTAAATGCCAAGTTGGTGTCACGGTGTAGCTCTTTCCTAAAGAAGAATTTTCAGAATATAATTCTGAAAAGAAATATAGATTACAACATATACAGTGAAGCTGTCCTTTAGCATGTAGAAGCTTGTAATACAAAACCACTGTATTGCAGAACTACACATCCAGCAAACTAGTTTTTTCAATAGTTTTCATTTTTTAAGTATGTTTGCACGTATATTTGCCTAACGGTTTCTTTCCTTCTTGATGCTGTTATCATCTTAGTTTTGTTTGGGGGTTTTTTTGTTTGTTTGTTTGTTTTGGTTTTGTTTTGGTTTTGTGTGTGTGTGTGTGTAATTCCTATAGAAACCAGTAAATGTTAACTGGTGAAGAACGAACTAAATGATAATGCAAAACCATCCTAAAACCATTTGAACGGTAGCTACAAATGCAAAAGATATTGTACTTGTAAGTGATAGATCACTTAATAAGTGATGCCCACTAGAAATTGCAGGTCAGGTTGAACATTATTAGAGCTTTTCAAGACTTGACTACATAAAGCAACAACTGACTCCATTCTAACACTGAAAACAACTCCCTCTGTAAGAGCTTCACCTGAAGTCCCATTGTATTTGTTGTGCTCTTATTAGGTGCAGGATCAAGCACCCTGTGTGTTAGAATAACATTCTGAGTTTTCTGTCTAACATTTTTCAGGCAAGGTAAGTTATTTGTGGTCATGCAGTTGTCCAGGAAATCTCACCTCACATGACGCTGTAGAATTTATCCATACCTATACGTAATGGAGCAGGACAGAGTCACATGGGATGCAACTGACCAAATGTTAGCAGCTGGTCCAATGATTGTTTCCCATTATTGGGGGTTGCGATACTTGGAGTTAAAGAGAGACACAAGGAGGAAANAAGAGTGAAGATCACTCAAAATTGACTACGTATTGCAGCAGGATGATTCAAGTTGATTTTAAAGAAAAACACCATCTGTTCTCATTAGCTTTTATTCACTTTGGTAAGTTTGCTACATTTTGAGTTTGAATAGAAATAGTGTGTTCCACAGAGGCTAATAAAGTATATCTCAGAATTAGTTCATTTTATAGAATAATTTAAAAAAACAAGGCTTCCAATTTCACATAGTCGTAGTATCATAGAATGCATTGGGTTGAAAGAGACCTAAGTCATCTAGACCACATCTCACTGCAGTAAGCAGGGATGTCACCAACTGGATCGGGTTCCTCAGATCCTAAACCTGAATGTCTCCAAGGATGTAGCCTCCAGCATCTTACTGGGCAACCTGCTCCAGTGTTCCACCATCATCAGAGTAAATAACTTCTTAATGTTCAATCTAAATCTACCTGCTGTGGTTTACAGTGATTGTTCCTTATCCTATTGCTTACACACCCTTGAAAACAGTCTTTCCACAGCTTTCTTGTAGTTCCTCTTTGGGTTCTGGAGGTTCATTGTTAAGTCTTCCTGGAGAAGTTGAATAACCCCAACTCTCTGAGAGTAGTGCTCCAGTCTCTGTTCACTTTTGTGGCCTTCCTCTATACACCCTCCACCAGGTCCATCACAGAATTACAGACTGTTAGGGACTGGAAGGGACCATGAAAGATCATCTAGTCCAACTCCCCTGCCAGAGCAGGATCATGTACACCAGATCACACATGAATGCTTCCAGGAGCGTTTTGAACGTCTCCAGAGAAAGAGAC
>WBNM01006320.1:0-13203 GCA_013399055.1 Ramphastos sulfuratus
TCAAACCAGCACAATTCCTATGTATTTCAAAGGTGCCTGAAAGAAGGAAAGTGTTTTCTGAATCTTTTGTTTTAGTATTGATACCTGATCTTTGTAATGATGTTGTACCCAGACTCACCCACAGGCCTTATAAAGCTTACCTACATGTAACATATTTAATAGGCTTCCACATTAATTTCTGTGTGTATTTTATGTTTTGAGCAACTTAACATATCATAAATTCAATATGGACTTGAAGCCAAAGTGCTTATTTGCAAAGTACCTTTTATCCACAGTCATATGGAAATCACTCACTTCTGCAAGTCTTTGCATGACTCAGTTCCAGTGAAACTTAATGTGAGTAATGCTTATAGAAATAAGCCTGAGTTTTCTTCTAACTGGAATTTGACAATCACTGTATGGCATGAAGGATAAGGGAGAGGATGCGCTATTTTGGCTAAAATGGCGGAAAAAGTCCTTACCTTTTTTTTCCCCCCAGTAAGCTTGTTTGTCTCAAGAAATTATTGCCTTCATTTACTGTCCTCTTGGCCACTTTTTTCATGCCATTCCTTCTTCAGAGTGTTACAGTTGCTTATGGAATTACTGTAAAGTGAATCCTTTATACAACCCTAGTAAATCAAATCCAAAACAAGTCAGCTGTAAAGCTAGGGCTGGAAATAAGGTATTAAACAACAGTGCTCTAGAAAGTGCATGACTTTCTGTCCACAGCACTCTGTTAAAGATAAAGATGTCAGTCTTACAGAGAAATGTGGACAGTGTCTTGCTGGGACTAGAACCTTGGATGATACTGACTTTTATTTTAATCCTTGTGTTTATCAAGTTTGCTTTCATCCTTGTGTTTTTTCAAGCTTACTTGATTATTAGGATTTTCCCATCTTCTCAAGTAATACCATATTTTAAAACACAGCTAATTGTTAATTTATTTTGCTTTTTATGTTTCTTTTCCTCAGTACATAAGGAATCATTCACCGATGCGCTAATTTTCTGAGTAATTTTCTTTGAGGAAAGCAATAACATTTGATATAGCTGAAGTGTGAAAATGTTTTAAATTCTATCTATTTTTCTTTAAAACTGTTACCTAGTTACTTTTAGACTGAGGTGCTTTTAGACTATTTCAGAAAATTAAAAGAATGATCTTACTTTCCCTTTGGTAGGAAAAAACCCTTATGCACAAGTTTAAGCAGATAGTGTGTTCCTTTACATTTGCATTTTTATGTGCAGGATTTACATTTTATATGCAGGAAATTCAGTATTTCAGACATGTAATTGACATATACAAAAAAAAGATTACTTAAGAATTTGGTTTAGAAATATTTTTCTGAGTAAGACTGTTTACTTAGTGCTAAGGATTGCTTGGTTTATTTATTCTTCTCAAAATAATGTAGATTTTTCTGTATTCTTTACCTTAATAATATTCATTTAAAAGAAAAAGTAATCCCAGACATACTCTTTGTAGAATTCATGATTGATAGTAACTTAAAAGTAGACTATACTATATTAAACACAAACCCAGATTGTTTGGGCACAACACCCAGAATCCCAGCACTGAGGTTTTTCTTGGCAAAGCATCAAAGCTTATTAATAGGTATAGTGTTAGTGTGGGACAAAGACAGGATTGTTACTGTGGTATATTTCATCCTGCTGCTACTTGGCAAGAGTTAGTGTATTTTTAGGTGAAGTTTGTGTGTGCATTTGTCTAGTCATCTGGAAGAAAAAAAGATGAATAGGTGATCCAAGAAAATGCAGTTAGCATGATAGAAGGCGATAATGTGTAATCCTTAGTATACAGCGAATTGTTAGCACTACGTTGTGGCTGAGATACCACTTCAAAGGGCTGAAGTGTTCTCAGTTGTATAGTTGCACATGTGATTTTTTTTTTTTTTTAATAACAAAATGGATTTAACAGTGGTATAACCATTTACTTTGTAATTGCTAAATGTTCGTACTCTGTTTCTTTGTTTAAGCAGAGTTGAGCACCATGGAAAGAGACATTTTGAGTTTTTTTTGGTTTTATTATAGAATACAGTTTTTGTAAGTATGAGGTGTACATCTTAAAGTGATATGGCAGTAAAGAATGACTACAGCATATTCAAACATTTTCTTTATTTGGTACATCTTCTCTTTGTCTCTAGACAGTTTGTGATAAAACTATTGAATTATGTAAGTTTGCATGCTGTACTGCAGAGCCAAATAGGTAATAGGCATTTTTAATATAGTGTAGAACGAGTTGTACTGATTATCAGAGTTTGTTTCTGGAATATTTAATAATGATTTGTGAAGAAAAAGTGGAATTCAATTCTTGCCAAAAAGTCGTGGTGTCAGGTTTTTGATAGTAATTAATAGTAGTAGTTGGTGTTTTGGTACTAACAAAACAAAGTTAAGTTGCAGTTTTCAACAATGAGCACATTCAAAGATCTTTCAGATGGTAAAGATAACTGCCACTAAACGGATTAGTTGATTACTATTTTTTTTAACCTCCAAGGTTGTAACTATTACAATATCATAGCTAGAAAGCCATATTTTGTATTGTTCTTTATCCTGTTTCTTAACACTACTAATTTTTTGTGTACAGATCTTAACTGAGTTTTCTGCAAATCGACCTATCATATTTGCTGCCGAGTCAGATAATAGATTTTCTGTCATTTTTGGGGGGAAGGATCTTAACAAATTGTTGCTTTTTCTCAGTGCTTTTTTCTCTTCCACATGAAATTCTCAATTTCTAATCAAAGCATCCTCAGAACTGCAGTGTTATCTGCAGTTGATGTTAAATTGATGTAAATTCCTGTATAAATCAGCAGTGGTATTCGAAGTTTTGGGGTGGGGTTTTTTTTGTTTGTTTTCTCACTGCTTCTGTCAGCAGGGAAGCTGAGCTGCCTTCCTTTGAGAGCTGTGCAGTATAGGATAATTAACTTTTTCTTTCACATCTTTATCTTCGTTGGTTGATTTCTGAAAGCACTCTTTCGCCTTTCCTGTGTTGTTCTTTCTTAGGTATCTATGCAGCCTTTCCAAAGCAAGCCACTGTACGGGGCCTTTTTCAGGTTTATTTGTACAACAATATAATTTTCTGATTCTTTGATGCTAGCTAGTCTTTAATTAACCAAATTTTTAGTCCTTTCTCTGTTTTTGTTCACTACTCTGTATTCATTCCACCATCACATAGCTGTAATAGTTGAGCCTGCTGAAGATAACTTACATTCGAGTTTTCTTTGTAAATTTCTTGTCCTGAGTTTTCTTTACTAGATATTACAGCAGTTACATTCTTTGCTGCTGGAAGGCACAGTAGAGTTTCCTAATAAAACTATTTTAGGTGTTTTTTTAGAAATTTGCTTCAAGAAAAATTACTGCCACAAGATCTTGAATTGATTATTTCTGCAGAAAGATCTAATGTGTTATTCAAGATTCTGGATAAAATTTGTATCAGCAGGAATAAAGAAAAAACAACTTGAGTCCTTATACGAGTATATCTGCTTCTAATGAGAAGGAACTGTTTATCTAATGAAAATGGAAAATATCCAGAAAGCTTTGACTTTGAGAGGATAACACAGAAAAGACTGCTGTGATCATTTGATCATTTAATCCAATATTTTACCCAGTAGAGCACACCAGACTCTTAAATACTTTTATCTCAGTTATCTTTCAGTGGAAAATAAATACCATTTTAATGTAGGGATTTATGCCGCAAGGTACCCCAGTAAAATTTTCTCTGGTCAGTGCCTTTCTTGTTAAATAAAAATGCTGTTTCTTTTCAATCTGCCTTCTGACTTGTCTAAAGCCAGCAGATCCTTTTTTACTCATCTGCTAGCCTTGTGTTAGCACATTTGTCTTCATCTGCAGACTGTGACCAAATTACTTTTGAACTTTGACAAATTAAGTAGACTGAGCATTAACCTTCCTTTTGTGGTATTTTACTGTTGTGTGTAACCTTCATAAGAAATTATACTGTTTTCTTCCATCACACAGGGTAGTTTTTAAGTCTCTTCATTTCTGCTACTTGCAGACTTAATTTTTTCTTGGGTTTAAGTTAATTGGTTCTGTTGGTTTTGCCCAAGAGTAGTTGTACAATGTGAGGCTCATAATGGTTTGAGATATAACCAAAGTATGCAAGTGTATTGTCATGATCCATCCTTAATCCAATATATCTGATACTGACTAACTGGTAGCTCATAGAATCATTTTGATTAGAAAAGGTCTTCAAGATTGAGTCCAATCACTATCTAACTCTACCAAGTCTAGTGCTAAATCATGTCCCTTAGCACTATATCTATGCCTTTTAAACACCTCCAGTGATGGTGGTTTAACCTCCTCCCTGCTGAGCTTATTCTAGTGTCTGATAGCCCTTTCTGTGAAGGAGCTTCTTCTAATATCCAGTCTAAACCTCCCCTGGTGCAACTTGAGGCCAGTTATTCTTATTCTAGGGAGCACTTCTTACAAGGAACTACTACTACTACTTCAGGTAGGAAGGAAGGTCTCCTTTCAGCCTTTCCTTTTCTCTAGACTAAACAACCCTGGTTTCCTCACCCACTCCTCAGAAGACCTATTTTTCAGATGCTCCACCACCTTAGTTTCCCTTCTCTGGACCTATTCAGGACCCAAAGATCCATCATGTTGGACCTTAGTTAATAACCCTGAGGTTAACTGCATTTGCAACAAGTTTTCATGTTTGCAATGCGAGAGACATGACAGACCTGCCCTGGAAAAAAACAGTTATTGGTAGACTTGCTGTCTGGTTTGGGGTCCTATTAAGGTGGTCTTTACACTTTTCAGACTTCATCTGCCTCTGAAGATGACTGTTACAGGTGAGGCTTTTCAGCCTGCCATCTTCACATGTGTGTGTCTGGCTAGATGCTTTGTGATCTGCTGCTGAATTTACATGGTACTTCGTGCTGGGTTGGACTAGTCAGTCATGCCATTTTCCCAGTTCACTCAGTGTCTTTGTGGTGTTGCATATGTACAATAGTAGGGGTGGATTTTGTGACATGCCTTTTCCTAAGGTAGGAGACATAGAGTACATAGCTAACTGTTTCTGAAAATGGTTTGGACCATCCTGAAAAACTGGAGTTGAGTAAACACTGTATTCCAAATTGTGCCATTGAAATGTTTTATTCATACTCTTTGCTTGGCAATATTGCAAGTATTTAGCTGTTTGTATCCTTTTTTTTTTTGAGAGAGAGGTCAATATTGGCATGTAGTTCTTATAATTGTTTTCATTAGTTCTCATTTTGACTTTCTGTGTACTTAAAAAATCGTGGCTCTCTCAATAAAAGGGTTAATACACATTGTTTAACAACTTCAATTTAGAGAACAGCAAAGCATGCCATAGTCACAGTTGGATAATTTCTCAGCAAAATCACATTTTAATGAGAATTATATCAGCAGTGCAGACCTTTTGAAGTTCTTCTAAGATTTGGCTGATAAGTAGCCACACTGAGCTCATTGATGGAAAAGCTTCATTTGCTGAACAAGGCTCACACTTAAGACTGGAAGTTGCAATTACGTCATTGCTTGATTAATTGGCTGCACCTGTTGCTTGTTAACAGCTCTAATCCAGTAGTCTCAGAACCATGTGCTGAAAGGTCAGCAGGAGCAGGAAAGAACCTGGTGCACTGGGAAACATTGTTAGATACAATCTTAGTTTGGCCACCTGTTATGCTTGTTAAATTAAAATTGTTCCTTTTCAGCTCATAATGTGAGTGTCTTAAAATGCAACTGTTGCAGATAACTTTATTTTCAAGTATGTGGTTCTTTCGCTTAATGGCAACACTTATTTAACTTAACACAGTTTTTTTACACTGTACTAATTTGATGGTTTGGCTTTTGTAGGGAAAAATTCTGTGCAACTTGGTCTTGATGTCGAAGTGTAATTAAAAAATACTAATGTAAATAATATTAATATAAAATTCATATGTAGCCAGGGAATACATATCTATATACACACACATAAGTATTTATTTGTTAGAATTTAGACGTCCTTTCCATGTTTAATGTGCACCTGTTTTCAGGTGCTTTTCAATATGCTGCCTTTTATGTTGCAGTCCTGTTTGGGGGATTGGATTTTCAGTATAGTTTTGTATATGGGTAATTATGTTGGTGTTTTCTGCTATTTATATACTTAAACTATCTTTTCATTTTAGAGTGCTTTTCAACGAGTTAAATAGTTTGAATTCTTCAATATATTTTGCAAATACTTGTTTTCTACATATGTCCATATTCTATATGAGTTTTGAAAGTACAGCTGAGTATCTTGGCAAAAGAATTTGAAATGACTCGTATACTTTGGAGCTTTTGTACACTTTTTAGTAAGCAAGTTGCTAAACTTGTGTAGATTTTTTGGATAAGCTAATTAGCTTCTTCCATGCATAGGTGCAGAATACTGATCATTGCTTCGTGTGAGCAATTCTAGCATTAAATGGAGCTTCACCTTTCTCCTGTCCATCAGGATGTAAACCCCACCAGTGTGTGATTACTGCAGCCCAGATTGCCAGATTCCCATTCCCTTTCTTGTTCTTTCTTTGAAAATACCACATTTATAGCTTCACTTGTTGTGGTTCACAATTCACGCAAGTTTTTTGCAACTACAAAAAGACTGTGCACATCTGATGGCCAACAGTAGATTTCTATTATTTTAAGTAATGTATATGAGTTAAATCAGAGTTGTCTTCAGATACTGTCTTGACCACCTCCCATTATAACTTAGTACAGAACTGTTGGGCTATTAATTAAAGAGTCCTGCCTGGATGAACAAGTGAATCTGTGTTTGCTTTTAGAGGATAGGACAGATTTGTCTTTTCTATAGGCCTTTTGCAGAATCTGAAATTTTTAGGCTTCTGAAAGTAAAACTTTTCAGTGGAAATGTGGTGGGTTTTTTTTTTTCTAGTTTATGGAGCTTTATGGAACAAGATGAGCAGCTAGATTCTGTCACTGTATGTAATATAAAAACTATACCGATCAGACCAAAATGATCTTCACTTTCCTTTAATATATATAGAAGATCCAAATGTAGATTCTTCAAGTGAAAATGTCACTTCACAGGAAAAAGGAGAGGAGAATGGATGAGAATGATAAGGGATGATGGATGTCACTAGAAACAGGCAAGGAAGGGCAAAGTCAGAAGAATATGGTAGACAAACCCAGGAAGATTGAAGACGTGGGAAGAATTATGAGGACCAGGTCAGCAGGGAGAATGTAAGAATGCCAGTATTAGAATGTAGCGGGTGTAGGGGCTTGGGAGAGAATGAAAAAGAAAATTCAGGTGACTGGCCAAGTAGGGCAAGAAGAGATTGATAACGGAGAATCTGACAAAGGCAGAATGAGTTTATTTTCTTTATGACATACACAGTTCTGAGGTGAGTCTCATGGCCATGTGGGGCACAGGGATCATGTTTCTTCATTGAAAAGTGTAAGCTGATAGGGTTGTCATGGTGGAATTAATATTTGAATTTTAATAGTGAAGTCATAACATGTAATCCGAAAGTGGTTGGTTGTATATGAAAATGGAGAATACTTCTGAATGCACATACATTAAATGCTATCGTAGTATTGGTAGATTTGATTCAGTATTTGGGAATAGCAGTGAAGTTCAGAAATGGCAGTGACATTAAATGTAATATTGTTACAGAAATGACATTATAGTACTGGTCACTTTGAAAGTTTGTATGGAATGGGTGATAGTGAGTCAACCGTTTATTGCGGCTTTAGTTGCGGTAGAGGATAGAGTCTGTGCTATTTTTCATGGATATATTTGCCCTCTAGAAGATAGCATTCTCCAACAAGTAAGTTGTGTGGCTATTCGGCTGACTTCAACACAAAATGGAAGGGGGAAAAAATCCAAACTAACAACAAAACACTTTTATTGAGAATTAAGTTTAGCATTCATTTTTAATGTATCTTATCTCTGAAACACTCAAATGGAGAGCTTCTTCAAGACATACTTAGGGATATTAATTACAATTTACTTCGGAATATTCTGATGCTTTATTTTATAATGAAAATGTGATCTGAGTTTCAGATTGTTTCATAGAGGCTTATGTACTTCTTTTTGTTGCGGTTTTTTTTTTTTTTTTTGTAATTCAACAAAGAGCAATTTACCATTCATAGTAGTCTGAAACAAATGATTACTTGGACTATTTCTTAGGTATATTGTGTTTGAATGACAAGATGCAGTATCTGAAACTAGATGCTTTGTTAAAGTGTCCAAAGAAAAACAAATTGCAAGATTAAACAAACACTTTAGGCCTCTAGGATGTGAATCATAGAATCAACAAGGTTGGAAGAGACCTCCAAGATCATCCAGTCCAACCTATCACTGAACCCTATCCAGTCAACTAGACCATGGCACTAAGTGCCTCATCCAGCCTTTTCTTAAACAGCCACTCCACCACCTCCCTGGGCAGCCCATTCCAATGGCAAATCACTCTCTCTGTGAAGAACTTCCTCCTAATATCCAGTCTATACCTCCACTGGCACTGCCTCTTCTCTGCAGTGTTAGAGTCCCAGCAGATGTCTGGCACGTTAAAGTCTCCCACAAGAACAAGGGCAAGTGATCTGGAGGCAGCCTCCAGCTGCTCAGAGAATCAACCTCTTCTTCCTAGTTGGGTGCTCTGTAACAGACTCCAACCAGGATGTCAGCCTTGCTGGCCTTCCCCCTAATTCTCACCCCTAGGGACTCAACCTGATCATCTTTAATCTCTACTTCCATGACATCCAGAGCCTCCCTAATATATAGGGCCGCTCCTCCACCCCTTCTCCCTCGCCTGTCTCTCCTGAAGAGTCTGTAGCCATTGATTACAGCGCTGCAGTTGTATGAGTCATCCCACCACACTTCTGTGATTGCAGCAACATCATAGTTTTCCTCTTGTACCAAGGCTTCCAGCTCCTCTTGTTTATTACCCATACCGTGTGCATTAGTGTACATACACTTCATCTGGGCTTCTGGTTTTATGCCTATCTCTGTCTTACCACCTGTAGCCTTTGGTTTGCCTCTGGTACTGCTCTGTTTGACCCCCTCCCCCTTGCAGCCTAGTTTAAAGCCCTTTCAATGAGCCCTGCCAGTTCATGTACCAGGTCCTTTCTCGCCCTTTGAGACAGATATACCGCATCTGTCACTAGCAGACTTGGGGCCATATAAAGTTCCCCAAGATCAAAGAACCCAAAATTTTGCTAGTGGCACCAGCCTCTGAGCCACTTGTTAATCAGCCATGAATCTGTGTATTAGAGTTACAATACATTTGAAGTTAGTCGCTTTCCATCGGCAAAGTACATTTTTCTCATTTGCAAAGCTGTTTTTTTCATGTCATCACCTTTCTTTTATTTGCTGAGAATAGCAAAGTACTTTTAACTCAAAACATCATTTGAATTTTATGTGTCAAAAAATTTGAATTGCCATAAAAGTGCATAAAGTTAATTAAAGGCAAGTTATATACTTTTTAAATGTAAGTGCATGATACAGTGAGAACAACCTTTTATATTGAAGCTCCTAGGCTCTCTAATAGCATCTCTGCACAGAAAAAGAAAGTTGTATTCGATGTAATTTTACCATTGTTTTAAAGCATTGAGATGCTATCTTACACCTTTCCTGTGTAACTGAATTCACACTTAAAAAACCCCCAACTTAAAATGCTTTCAAGAAAACAGTGTTTGTGCTGCTTTATGAGTAAAAACCACTGATACTTCTAAGGGATTGTTATTAGTATTAAAACTGGTGTAATAGCTTTCATTTTATTTTGTTTTGTATTTCTTCAACAAAGATGATCAGAATTACATGATCATCCTTAACTGGAGATTATTTTAGTCATATATATTGATCTCTAGGTCAGTTTTATGAGGTCTGCCTCAAATCCTGTCATTTGTATGCTAAGAGTTTCTCCTGCCTGTTTCAGTGGTCAGACAAAAGAGGAAATGTTCCTGACACAAAGAGTTTAACTTGTTCAGAGACATACAAAGTGGTTCTATTTGCATCTGCGGAATTGTATCTGTAGTCTGTCTGTTGCAGATACATTAATGTAAGATTGCAGCAAATCTTTAGTTACAGTTCTAGCCATTTTCTGATGGGAAGTTTAAAAGATTAAGGAGCTGTTTTCATAGCTATGTAACCAGTAAGGCTGTAGAATATTGGTGGGGGTAAAATGTGTTACTGGATGTCTGTTTTCATTCAAGCACTTCCTCCACAAATTCACTGCCCTTTAGGCTTACTGTGTTGTTTTTTTAATTGACTGCTGAAGTGGTAGTTGCAGCCCTGTTGGCAGAAAAGGACAGTTTTGAATGGTGGCTATTGTTCTGTTAAAGTTAAAGCCCTCTGGCTAGGAGATCAGCAAGAATGCCTGCTAAGACAATGTTGTCTCTTGTGGAAATAATTTGCTGATAAACTATGACAGTACAGAAAGCCCTAAGGGCAGAGGATGGGAAAATTTATATTAAACTTCATCAGTTGCTCAGCAAAATTCTTATTTATAAACTAATTCATACGTTAGTACTTGTCAGTAAATAGGAGTTCTAAGCGCTTCTTGTATGATGAAACTTACTTACTTGTGCTGTTGTATGGTTTTGTATAGCTTAGAATCTCATGATTTGTGTTTCAAGAATTTTTATGTTTCTGTGTCTGCTTTCACGTTATGTTTTTAAGGCTAGAATGCTTAAGGCATCACCTACTATTTTCAGGGCAAGAAGTTTCATAATCTTTTTAAAATAAGTGTATTTTAAATAAATACATTTATCTCACACAAACTTGAATGCCAGAAGGCCAAGTAATAAGTTCCTCTCTCATACCTCCAAATATTTGAGTAATTCTTTAATTCAGGCTAACTGTAGGTAAGGATTGGTGCCATTATGATTTCTTCAGGCTCTGCCAGCATGGTCCAAAAGGTACAGAGCTTGATTAAATACATTTATAACAAATATTATTTGTGATTAATATAGTGTTATAAGAGTGCCTGCTTCTAAGTACCTCTGGAATTAAAATGTCTTGTGGTTCTTGAACTGTTATAGTATGCACTGAAGACTGGAATTGTCACAGACTGGTATTTCATCCTTATGGTAATGTATGCTTTTAGAAATTTTATAATAGTGAAATTGTCGACTTAAGAAAAACAGAATAATTTAGGTTTGGAAAGAACTTTAAGATAATTGAGTCCAACTGTAAACCTAACACTGCCAAGTTCACTACTAAACCACGGCTTTGAGTGCCACATCTACATACCTTGTTCGTGAATATAACGATATGCCTCCAGCATGATGCAGAAATCCAAACACCAAATGGGTGGACTGTAAATTACCTTTTTAGGTTACTTGAAGGTGAATGTGTTTTAGAGCTTCCACTTTTGCAAGTGTGCTGGATTCTTGCACACTGAATCCAAAATCATATACCTTACAGTCTTACTGAAATCTTAGGACTCAGTCTGAAAGTGTGTGGGTTTCATACCTTTATTTTATTAAGTATGAAAAATTGTTCACTCTTGTACCTGAAGGTTCAAGTTGTTCTGAAATGTTTTGCATCATGGTCTAGGTAAACATGTAAAACAGAGTATGAATATTAAGAGATCTATAATTCCTGTGCTCACTCTAATAAAAAGTAAAACTGGTTCTATGCTGGTTCTATCCCATGAAACTTATTTGAGCCTGTTTTTTTTTTGTTTTTTTTTTGGTAAATGTATGCATCCACATCAGAAATATACATTCTTGTAATACTAATGGTCAATTGTAGACTAAGTTCCTGTTCTTTTAAGTTTCTTTTTCTAGCTATGCAGAAAGATGCTCTAATACAGTCTTCCTTTGACTTTTGAGACTAATCCAAATGCACTACTAAGTAAAATACTTCCCGCTATTCTCTCATTTATGTGACCAAAATGTCATCACCCATTTCTTCTTACTGAGAGTGCACTTGACCCACTGGTGAAGGGGATCTTACAAGGAGCAGCTGTGAGAACTGGGTTGTTTAGCCTGGATAAAAAGAGGCTCAGGGGAGAACTTACTACTTTCTACATTTACCTGAAAGGAGGTTGTAAGAAGGTTGGTAGTCTCTTCTTCCAGGTAACAAGTGATAGAACAAGAGGAGGTTTATATTGCATGTGACATATAATTTCTTCACTTAAAGGGTTGTCAAGCATTGGAACAGGCTGCCCAGGGTAGTGATTGAGTCAACATCCATGGGGGTATTTAAAAGACACGTAGATGTGATGTTAAGGCCATAGTTTAGTGGTATGCTGTGTTAACAGTTAGATTCAATGATCTTAAAGACCTTTTGTAACCTAAACAATTCTGTGATTCTCAAATCTATCAAGAGAGTTTCTCACAAACTGCGGTTATGGGAACTCTGACCTGTTTTCATCAAAGAATAACACTTAAAAGTTGTAAAAACCTTTGCATGTCAGCTAAGATTCTTTGTATGAAACATCTCTGCAAGGACAAGGTCATTCAGCTTTGCAAGCTCAACAATACGTACCATCTACACTAATCAATTTTTACCATATGCATGGTGCATTCTCCTCTAGGGCAAAAGATCCTGCATCATAACATGGGACTGGTAATTTCATACTATTATTTCTAAATGCTTTTCTCCTGCACTTTGTTTTCACACCTAATTTTAGTCATAGAATTAAAGAATGGTTTAGGTTGGGAGGGACCTCAAAGACCCTACCAGGGCAGGGTCACCTTCTACTAGAACAGGTTGCTCAAGGCCTCATCCAGCCTGGCCTTGAACACCTCCAGGGAGGGAGCAGCCACAACCTCCCTGTCTCACCACCCTTACTGTAAAGAACCCTTTCCTAACATCTGGCTTAAATCTCCCCTCTTCAGTTTAAACCCATTACCCCTCATCCTGTCATTACAAGACCTTGTAAATAGTCCCTCCCCAGCCTTCCTGTAGGCCCCCTTCAGATACTGGAAGACTACTATAAGGTCTCCTGGAAGCCTTCTATTCTCCAGGCTGAAGAGCCCCAACTCTTGTAGCCTGTCCTCAGAGCAGAGGTGCCTCAGCCTTCTGATCATCTTCGTGGTCTTCCTCTGGACCCGCTCCAACACTTCCATGTCCTTCCTGTGCTGGAGGCTCCAGAACTGCACACAGTACTCCAGATGGGGTCTGACAAGAGCAGAGTAAAGGGGCAGAATCCCCTCCCTTGCCCTGCTGGCCACGCTGCTCTTGATGCAGGCCAGGACTCAGTTGCTGTCTGGGCTGCATGCGCACACTGCAGGCTCATGTTGAGCTTTTCATCA
>WBNM01006320.1:13277-28361 GCA_013399055.1 Ramphastos sulfuratus
TCTTGTAGTGAGGGCCCAAAAACTGAACACACTACTAACCTCAACAGTGCTGAGTACAGGGGGACAATCACATTCCTGATCCTGCTTGTCACACTATTACTGATACAGGCCAGGATGCTGTTTGCCTTCTTGGCCACTTGTGCACACTGCAGGCTCATATTCAGCCATCTGTTGATCAACATCCCCAGGACTTTCTGTACTGAGCAGCTTTCTAGCCACTCTTCTCCACTCCTTTAGCGTTGCATGGGGTTGTTGTGCCTCAGGTGAAGGACCCAGCACATGACCTTGTTGAATCTCATACAGTTGGCCTTGACCTGTCTATTCTGTGTGTCCAGAACCTTCTGCAAAGCCTTCCCACTCTGAAGCAGATCAACACCCCAGCCCAGCTTAGTGTCATCTGCAAACTTACTGAGGATGCTTTCAATCCCCTCATTCAGATCATTAAGTTATTGAAGAGAGATGGCCTGGATACTGAGCCCTAGGGAACAACACTTGTGACAGTACACTACAGTAGTAGGATGCAATGATATGTCATGGGAAAGACAGAGGACCTCAGTTTCTCAATAGAAAGGAAGTGTATATGGGAGTAGCATCTGTTTCAGTTATTTTCAAAATTATTTCCTTATAGCCATAAGAAATTGAGAGACATGACTGTAAGAACCTGAGAGATTTTATATTATCTTGTAGTATCTTACTGATAATAAAATTTTCTGCTTCAGTAAGAATGAAAGAATACATGAGCAAAGCTTATATGATCAATGTTTTATATTATTTCATTAGTACCATTTTTATAATAGTGAGGAGGATAGCATAATACAGAAGTGCAATTTCTTCCTACTATTTCCTTGAGGGGGTTACTCTTCTCGATGAATCCAACATGCTGTATTCAAAGCATCATTACATGCTTTGGTGAATTGAAAAGCATTATTAGATGCTTGTTCTTCACATGTATTTTGTAGTAGAATCATAGAATTATAGAATCAACCAGGTTGGAAGAGACCTCCAAGCTCATCCAGTCCAAACTATCACGGAACCCTATCCAATCAACTAGACCATGACACTAAGTACCTCACCCAGTCTTTTCTTGAACACCTCCAGGGACGGCAACTCCACCACCTCCCTGGGCAGCCCATTCCAATGCCAAATCACTCTCTATGTAAAGAACTTCCTCCTAATATCCAGCCTATACCTCCCCCACTTACACTTAGTACTTGCATAGTGTTGTTTCTTTTTACTTTGTTGAGTTCAGGTGGACTGAAAATGAATGGAAAGAATTTTTTAAGTTGACTTCCCTCTCTCCTTAAAGTTTTTTAATAGAAAGCTAGAGAAATTACAGATTACTTTTTTTTTCCCTTTGGCATACCTACTGTTGTAGCAATCTGGCACTGGAAAATCTTAATTGTCCTATTTTCCATATCTGCATAGTTCATTTCTCTCTCCTAGTTTTTCCTATTTCCTGTTTAATGTTTCCGTCTGATTTACATTGACCTAATGTTGAGCATTGTCACAAATCAGATCTCTTTTGCCCTATTCTGTTTCTTCCAGCTTCACTTTAGCTGGTTGTAACTTATATTATTCACTGCTACACTGATTTAAGGTTTTGAAGTGAAACTACTAAAAATTCTAAATATTTTCTTCAATTTGTTTTTAAAGCTTTTCTTTATACTTTTTTAAAAAACCTGATTTATTTCATGTTGTTTCTTGCAAAATATTCCAAAATGGAATTCACATTCACCTGATGCTCTTTTCAGTCCTTAAGTGCTTCTAACTAGTAAAACTGGTAAAAATTGCCATAGTAATGAATGAACCATGTTACGCCCTCCAAATCACCCTTCATAAAGGATTCTAGAGCTAAATAAACATCTTACTAACCCATCAATAATTCTGCATTTTCGTCATGGCTTTCATAAGAGTTATGAATTCCATGATATTCATGTGTTTTTTTTTAAAATGTCTATGACTTTTGACATTATGGTTTTTTGCCTGTGTGTGGGAGGATGTGATGATAAACAGTTTGAACCATTTTCAGTGAGAACTTTCAGAGCTGCCAAGTTAAGCTTTGAGCTCCATGGGAAGCAAGTGGGGAACAGGAGCTCAGCAGCATTGTGCAGTGACACACAGGATTAGGCATGCAGACTCTCAGTGAGAATGTCTAATTCGTCCAGAGGTAGTTATGTTTCTACTTCCTCAGGAGGGTGGTGTTTTGTTTTGTTTTGTTTTTTTCTTATAAAGGTCAATATCTGTTTAGCAATTCCTGTTTGAGATCACAGTTTGAGATCACACTGTACTTCTCAGGGCAAACTCTGATTTTTGAGAATTTTTGCCTTTTCTGACAAAATTGAGTGAACTTTTTGGTATAGGAAACCACAGTTTATGCCATTTTACGCTCCTTATCTGTAATCTTTAACCTCTTGCTTCAGCTCATGCTCTTAGCTTTTGAGAAGTATCTTAAGGAAAAGCTCTTACACGTGGCTGTTCATTTTAAACACTTGAATTAATTTCAATAAAAGCTATTTTCTGGTTTGCTTTTAAAATACAATTTGTGGTTCCTGTATTTGGCTGGCTCTAAGATTTGCAAGTAAGTTGAGAGACACAAACTAAAACTCTATTGGACTAAATAATGGTTGATGTTTTTACTTTAAATGGCTCCATCTTTCCAGTATGTCCGTCTATATACGTATGCCAGGGCTTCATAATTTGAATATCTAACAGATTTTTTTAATGCTTCCTAATTTGAATATCTAACAGATTTTTTTAATGCTTCCTAATTTGAATATCTAACAGATTTTTTTAATGCTTCCTAATTTGAATATCTAACAGATTTTTTAATAACAGATTTGCTTTCAAAAGTGCACACAAATAACGTACCACTAAGCGTTGTATTACAGATTGTTCTTAAAGATTGAGAGTTACATTCATGTGTAAAATGCTTATGTGAAATGCTGTTTGAGCATTATAACCCATGTCATTCTTTAATCTGTCTCAAATGGTCTAACCATTGATTGAAAAGACGTGCAAATCCAGTTATGCTTAATCTGGAAGCCTTTTAACCCATGCAAGGTTTATTTGAATGAAGGGATCCAGTTTGGCTTTTTGTCTGTCTGTCTTGTCTACAGCTGTCTTGTAGAGCAGAGTGCAGGGACCTTAGACCAAGCAGTTTTCTGCTAGATGAATAGACCCAACATCATTAAGGCACCATGCCCATATAGAGAAGGCCACTGTTGTTTTCTGTTCGATGTTTTAAATTCATGGGATTTTAAAAACTTTCTTTTTTTAAATTAAATTTTGTATCTGTACAACACCTCTAGATAACATACATGACTGCATCATGTTAGTGTCAGATAGTTGTGACTTCTAAAGGGATATGAATTAATAGTTTTTATCCTCAAGGGCAAAAAGCATTACTAGATTATATAATGTGACTTCTTTCATACCAGTCATTGACTTTCACAATTAGCAATACTGAAACTAATTACCTTTTGCTGTGGTCATTAAGCAGTTATTGTTAATAAGTTGTTATTACTAAATTGTTATATGCCACACCCAGAACATTCTATTGAAAGGCCAATTACAAGTATTCAAACATATAGTATAGAGAAAGTACTAAGATTTGCCCATATTAGTTGGCAATTTGTAGCAAGAAGGTGAACTCCCAAACTGTCATGGAAGCTAGAGGTGTGAAGAAAAGTCCCTTGTCATAATACCCAGTTAGATGGTTTGAGTTTTTATCTCAAAACTTTACAGGAGTAAGAAAAGAACTCCAGCTAACTGTTTCAAAGTAGTCTTAAAATCTTTCTTGCCCTCGTTTGCTTAGTACTACCTAATTCAGAATTGATAATGTTGTGACCATATTGGGAAGATGGTATGCCTTAATGATTTTCACCATAAAGTATGTCCAAGTAAAGCAGAGCTCTTTGTTAATGAGCAATAAAAATAGATCACAGGCAAATGTTGTATTGTTAAGAAAACAAAGTTTGTGCTTATCCTTTTGTCATGTGGGATGCAATTTTAATAAGTATATGCTTGCTGCCAGGAAGTTCTTGGGTAAGCAAAGGTCTATTCTATTCTGCTTGAAGAGAGCATATAGGAATGTACAAACAGGGGTATAAAACAAACCTTCAAGGGCACTTTGAGCAGGCCGCTGCTATCACAGGTACTAAATTATTCAACCCTTTTAATGAGTTTATCAAGATTCATTTTAAGAAAGAGTGTGCTGGGGTTTTACCAAATTTAGTTAGGTACTATAACTTACATATGTTTTCACTGTTGTATGTGGATCATGAAACAATAGAATGGTTTGAGTTGGAAGGAACCATAAAAATAATTTTTTTCCCACTCCACTGCCATGGGTTGGGACACCTTCCACTAGATCAGCTGTCCTTAAACACAGAAACGGCATATGCAGCATCTCTGGGCAACCTGTTCCACTTACCACTCTCAAAAGAATCACAGAATTGTCAGGGTTGGAAGGGGCCATGGGCAGGGACACTTTCCACTAGATCAGGTTGCCCAGAGCCACATCCAGCCTGGCCTTAAAAACTTCCAGGGATGGGTCTTTGTGATAAAACTATTCAAAAATTACCAATCTATATTCATTTTGATATCCAGGCAGAGATTGTAATAACTATGAAAACTGTTAATTAACATTAAATCTCACTAGAAAACTTATTTACAAGGTTCAAAAACACGTTTTGGAAATTTATACATACAGGGAACAGGCAAAACTGGAAGACTGTAAAGGCAACCAGCATAAGCAAACATTTTTACTGAAAGAGAAGGTTTGTGCGGTCTCTTACACCGCTTGCAGTTAGTTATCCTGATTAGCTACTGGATGGATGCAGGAAGCTCCTTTCTGCTTATGGCAGAAGGCAATTAATGATTACAAGAGGCTTTAAGTATTTACTCACAAAATATTATGGGACAATACCCAAAGCATATGGCAGGGTTGCTGCTGGGCCAAAAAACGTTACAGGCTTTGGAGCTTCCTCAGGCTCCTGGGTGATGGAGAAAGGAGGCAGGCAATCTCTGACCTGGTCCTGGCTCTCTTGGCAGGAGGCTTTCAGGTGTAGGCAGGACATCTTGCGGTGTACAGTCTCAGCACGGTGTCATGCTGGCTGTGCAGGCTGAATGCGTGGAGGCATCAGAGCCTGAGCCTGATCCTGCTCGCTGGGGTCCCACACAGCTTGGGATCAATGAGGTAGTAAGCAAGCATGGATACAGTAGCAGAGAGCACCTTTGTGCTACCTGTTCATCCCTTTATATCCATTCAGCCCGGGACTAATGGGCCTTTGGACATAGATTAGCCAATCAGGATGGCACTTTGCAAAGCTTGACCATATTAGGTGAATTTGGGGCTTTTGTCCCCTTTCCTGTGGCCGCCACCCCCAGCACAGAAGGAAGGGCAGCAGGGAAGCACACCTGGGCAAGCCAGGACACGTACAAGCCCATCTTGGCCTTTTTAGGCCTACCACAACAGTCTCCCACCACCTCTTTGGGCAACCTGCTCCAGTGTCTCACCACCCTTATGGTGAGCAACTTCTTCCTAGCGTTTACTCTAAATCTGCCCTCCTCTAGCTTGGATCCATTCCCCCGTGTGCTATCACTACCTGACGTCCTAAAAAGTCCCTCACTAGCTTTCTTGTAGACCCCCTTAAGATATTGAAAGGCCGTAATAAGGTCTCCTTGGAACCTTGTCTTCTCCAGACTGAACAATCCCAACTTTCTGAGCCCGTCCTCATAGGAGAGGTGCTTCAGCTCTCTGATCATCCTCATGGCCCTTCTCTGGACATGTTCCAGCACATCCATATCTTTCTTGTAATAGGGGCTCCAGAACTGGGCACAGTACTCCAGGTAGGGTCTCACAAGAGTAGTGTAGAGGGAGAGAATCACCTCCCTGATACCAGGGAGAGGAACCTCCTGATCTCCTCCAATGAAATCCCCTGCTTTTTAAGAGTTTTCCGTCTAGAAATGTGACCAATGCCTATATTCTCTTTCCATAATATACTTTAAAAGTTCTATTTTATTCAGCTACTTTCTCTTCACTTACTTGCTATACATGCTTTCCTGCATACATCCTTTACTACTATGCTGCCTAGAAGTCTTATTTTTTTCTTCAGAATATCTGAAAAAATAGATGAGGTTTTTATCCCATCCTTGTCATTATATCCTTCATTCATGTGACTGACATGCATGACTTAGACTAGAAGAAGAATAAAAGGGGACATATTTTTTCTTAATTTGCTGCTTTATGTGTTCTTTTGTTTTACAAATACAGCAACTGTTTTTGTAAAGTCCAGCACTTCTTTGACTCAGTTACAATTAGACACAGAAGCAAAGAAGACAAAGGAAAACCCAAGAAACAATAGGCAAATCAGTCTTAACTTCTGTGCCAGGCAAGATCATGGAGCAGATCCTCCTGAAGGCCTTACTAAGGCATACAAAAAAAAAAAAAAAAGAAGGTGATTGGCATTAACCAGTATGGCATCACCAAGGGCAAATCCTNAGGGATAAGCTGAGAAAGTTGCGTCTATTCATCCTGGAAGAAAGATGACTGTGGGAGGACTTTATAGCAGCATTCTAATACCTGAAGAAGGCCTACAAGANTCTACCTGTACTTAGTAAAGTGTTTAATACCATCCCACGTGACATCCTTGTCATCAAGTTGGGAAAGTATGGACTTGAGGAGTGGACCACTCTCTGGATAGGGAATGGGCTGAATGACTGCACTCAACAGCTGTTGCAATCAACAGCTCAGTGTCCAAATGGAGATCAGTGACAAGTNCATACTGAAACAGGTTGCCTGTGGAAGTTATGGGTGCTCCCTCCCTGAAGGTGTTCAAAGCCACATTGGATGAGGCCTCGAGCAGCCTGGTCTAGCAGAAGGTTCCCTTCTATGAATCTATGAACATTTCTACCATCAAATACATCAGATTTGTACAGAATAGGATAGAATATGTCTATTAAAAAGATTGCAACTGTCGTTTGAAATGTATAGATCTGGAGTGAGACCTAACTACTTAATATCATAGAATCATAGAATGGTAAGGTTGTAAGAGACCTCAAGAATCATCTAGTTCCAACCCGCTGCCATTTAAGAAAATGAAATTTACTTGCAGCTGTCATTATAAGGACAAATATTTTTCACATATTTTTTGTAGATTATACACAGCCTGGAAGAGACTGAAAAGAGAATATTTCCTTGTTTGTTCTGGTATTAGGTCAAGTTGCTGGGTGGTTTATCAAATTTGCCCAAATACAGGAGCTCAAATATTCTGAAAACAGCTTTGGGAAGTATAGCAGAACCAAAGGATTTTCACCACATTTTATTTCCTGTTCTTTTTAGGTAACTATCTAGAATTCCATTGTTAGAGTAGACAGACTGTGCTCTCTCCATGTATAAGTGGGTAGGTATATGGTGCCTGAGTCTGTAATTTTTTGTGCTAATGGTTGTGGAAGACAAAGAGTACCTGACTACTTCAGACTTTGTTCAGAAATCTGCAATTTGCGCATTATGTTTTTGTGCATAAGTTTGTGTTCTGGTCTGTGGATCTTAGTTAGCTTTGGACACCAGAGGTTTTTGAATGCTTGGCAAGGAACAATGTTTATTTTGGCTAGGAGTGTGGAAACATACAAAACATTTTTCCCATCATCCGAACTAGACATAAAGGAAAGTAGCATAGATTTTTTTAGCTATTAGATCATCTGGCCTGATGTTCTGTATACCATGGTTTGTTCCACTTACCTGTATTACCTGCACAGTAATACATGTTTTGTGAAGGCACATTTGTGCTCAGTTGCAGAATATATTTGGAGAAGTTGCTATCTTGGTGGAAAGACAAGAAAATATGGAGAATGTATTGCTTCTTTTGGTGTCTTCTAGTGATTTTGGCATACCTCCTGTTGAATGTGTGTTTAATTCAGTACAAGCAAATGGGTCATTTTGCATTTTTCTGTTAAGGTTAGGGGTCCTTTTTGATTCTCAGTATTATTTCCTCTGATTTAATTTGTGGATTTGTTTCATTTGTGCTTGCCCCGTGTGGCCAACAGGGCAAGGGAGGNACCTTTTTTTTTCCTTGAATAGACAGAATAGGCAGACTTGCACTCTTTATGAAAGGATATGTGTCCTGAGCTAAGCAGTTTTCCTACTTGCTTCTGTGCTACCTATGAAGTTGCACTTGTTAGATAAGACCTGTTTTCCATAAACTTCTTTAATAATTGAAACTTCACTACTTAGAAAATACCTTTTTATTTGTCCCTTCTTGTTTTCTCTTGTATTCAGTAGTCTGTTGGTAACAAGATAGTTGGCCAGTAAAACCTCTGATAGTCCTAAATTCACTTTGTGAAGATTGGCTCAGTCATCTAGTTTTCATATGTTAAATTGCAAGATGAAGAGACAGAGACTGTCTCGACTAAGGTGTTTAGTAATTTAAACAGAAATTAACAGACCCCAGCATACTTATTACTCCATTAGATGAGGTTTAGGGGGCCTGAACAATACTGCAACATCTTTGTGTGGTGTGATAAAGTTATTTGGGGTTTTGTCAAAGAGCGATGTTTATCTGTTCATCATTATTGTTATACATAGTATTTTTTCCCCTCTGGATTACTCCACTTTGTCCATTAACCTCATTGGGTTTTCTACCAGTATTTTTCTGTGCTGCACAATTGTGATCTTCAGACAAATAAATCCCCTTTTTTAAGGACATTCAATTGCAATCACAATTTCTTTGTGTTTTTGTAATCTGAGATTCTGAAATAATTTTGTAATCCTTCTATATTTTTTATGAATATAGGAAAGCTAGCTTAAATGTCATGCTATTTTCATATGACTCTGAGCCAATTTGCTCTTATTTTTTCTTATTCTTTTTTGATTTGTAATCAGTGATCTCTAAGTGGTAGGTTACAATTCAGTATCTGACTAACTTTGTGCTGCATACCATATGAGAGATGGTAAAAGATTGTACAATACTCTTTGAAGAATTCCTAGTATAATTTCTGGGGGTTTTTTTGTTTGTTTTTTTTTCTCTGTGTCTTATTAACAGGTATTTTTAAGATATTGAACTTTTTTAAAAGAATATTTGGGGTTTTGTTTTGTAGACAACTCTCTTTTTTTTCAGGATCTTTTGTTTTTATTAGCTATTGGACTGGTCTGCAGCCCTGAAGGTTTCTTCAGCTTGAAAAGTATTTTAAGTTAATTTCACCTTCTTAACCATCTTTTATTCTGCATTATCTGTTTTAACTAGAATTTTGGTGGCCAATTTCTAGACAGAATCTTCATCAGTCCAACTATTCACATTGACCCAGTAGATTTCAGTAGTTTCAATTTATTAATTTCAGTAGTTTCAGTTTAGTTACCAGTTATACCAGTTAGTGTCATCTCAGGTAGTACTTGGAATATAGGCTAATTCCTACTAGAAATAAGGGCATTTTGGTAAATTCATGTAATCTAAAGGCAAAAGGAATATATTACATCATCTAGACTTTCATCAGTAGGGGATTATACTCTTTTGTTTTCTAAAATTGTGTTGAGAACAAAACGTTCAGCATGATGGTACTTCCAGTGCTTCTTTTAACTACTCCACAGGAAAACATGTTTTCCAGCTGCAAAATTTCTTTCTTTTTTGTGTTTCCCACTAGACTATGAAGTAACTGAACTTTAAGGTGCTAGCAGTTGCCTTAGTCAAACAGAAGTGTTTCAGCAAGGTAGTTACATATTTGTTGGTTTTGTGCCCAGTACCTCTTTTGGATTGGTACATGCTTTACTAAAATCCAGCTTGTATGGACTCTTCTAAACAGAAATCTTTCATGCAATTTGGATACCTTTTTCTGTTTTTGTGAAGAGCACTTTGAAAAGTACGTTCATGTGTCTTGGCCATTATACTTTCCACTAGCATGTCAAACTGTAGTAATTTCATTGCATATTTTTTTCTGTTGATCCTTAATTCTTACTAGTATACTGACTTATTATGTTAGCATTATATCAATATATCAATTATCCTGGAAAGAAAGGTGTCATGTACCTATCAGCAATACAGTCGTTTGATGTGCTGCATCAGGTTTTATTTCCTGTTTTGTTTTTTTTTTTAGTGTGTATGTGTGTGGACAGAAATTATTTCATGTACCTGTGTGCTGGTTTAAGGCTAATTGGAATATTTTAATAGAGAAAATAATATTATAGGCTGTGAAAAGGAAAGAATGGTGATGTCTACTTCACTCATAGGCTTGCTGACACAGATAAAACTAAGAACATAAACATTAGATAAGACAGTCGGGCTTGTGGCACTCTCTGGGGTACAGCATCTGGGGCTGTTAGCAACTTTTGGCTTCTTCTTTCCGACAAATTAATTTCACTAATCACTTTCTTCTAACTCCTTCTCTGGCCAATCCTCAAAACCTTGGGGTAAGGTATAGGGGTGGGGAGAAGGTAGAAGGGTGGTTGGGAGCCCCTCCTGGGGTCTCTGATTTCTGGGAGGGGTGTTGTGTTTCTGTATTACCTTTACTTTGTATATTTCTGTAAATATTGCTGTATATAGTGTATATATCTGCTTGTACATTGTGCTGAGCTGTAAATATAGCTTCATCTAAACTTCCAGCCGACTGAGTTTTAGCCTGGGTCATTTTACAAAGTGTGGGGGGCAGGTAACTCCTGAACCCACATCAACCTGTCAATGGAATATTTTCAACTCTCCCCTTTCCTTGCATCAGATCATAATTTCTTCATTTAATTTTTGATCCAGGTTGGTTTTGCATATTTACAATATGTTACCGATTCTTGTTGTTAAAAATGACTATGGATTAATCATAAATGATAACATGGAATTCACTGGCATCTTGTAATGAGAAGTTACATAATTAGTCATTACCTTTTTCTCTTCTCTGGTGTTAGGTGTTGAGTTTGCTTAAAGTTGGTACTTTCTGTACATTGTTTATCACTAGTTTATAGCCTGGCAGCATGTAGAAAAATGCTAAGTTACAGCTGTAATCTATTCTAAAGTAGAACTTTAGAACAGATTTACTGTTACAGCAGTAATCCAAGTTCTGAAAATGAAGCAAAGGTTCACAAAATTGTTTTATATATTAGATGAGCTCAAATGGAAATAGATAATGGCTGTGAGGTTTTAAATGTATTTATTTTACTAGTTGTTCCTACATGTACTGTATACGGTTTGCCTTTTGCTGGAGACCTAGAGTGCTCTGCAAACACTTCACTGGAAGGTAAAAAATGCTGACTAAGAAAATTAAAGAAGCCAGACTCTGGGTTATGGGGTAAAAGGAGAGGCTTGTTAAGGCTGTGAAACAGGAGACAGATAAAACAGTGTCCAAGTCTTAGAACTTCTTAAGAAATATGTAAACATGTAGAACAGAATGGAGGTGGGAGAAGGACTTTAGAGATATCTCAAGGAAATTAAGTTACAGGGGAAAGATTTAATGAAAATGCACTTTCTGTGCTGGAAAAGTCTTTTATATGCTCCCATGCAGATGAAAAGGCACTTTTTTTTATTTCATTAATTGAGACAAAAGCATAACATCATTGCTCCACTGGAGACTCCTGTGGCACAGATGTGGCCAGAAAAATACTAGTAGTGCTGTCTGAAGGCAAGGAGTCTGAGTGAGCAATGCTTTGAGACAGTTAACATCCAGCATTCTGTAACAAGTTTTTGCAGGCACTTCTAGACCATTGTTTGTAAAGCTTACTTAATGATGAACATATTTTTCCCCTTTTTACGTAAATAAAGAAAACATATTAGTCAGATTTTTAGGTTTGGTTTTTTTTTTTTTGCTATGTTTCAGGTAATTGACTTGAAATTTTTTGTATATAATTCTTGCATGTCTGTATTGAAATATAGCATAAGCAAAGAATGTGATATTGAGTTAATCTAACACTGGCGTGAAAACAAATATGGACAGCCCAGAAGTTACCAGTTACAAGTAATTTCATCCCCAAGAGAAGTAAAGGCACATTTACTCTAAGAAAATAAGTATTTCAGAATTGCAGATGGGTTGTTCAGCCCACTAAGGTAATTCTTGAATGTAACAGTGGTTTACATATTTTATTTTGTGGGGCAGTTCAAAGATGGCTTAATGTTAACGTCTTTAATTCTGTGTTTATGCAATATATGCTACCTATTTTTAAAAATTACACAAACGGCAAGCTACTTCTGTACCAAATACATGGATAGGCATGTCTTCAGTATAGAGTTGAACTATTTTCATTAAGTTTATTTTGCTAAACTGTAATGTTTTCATAAGGCTATTAAAGTTAAAAGAAGAAAAAAAAATGCACCAAATATGGTAGAAGGATAAACATTTTTTGTCATTAGATGAAACTATTTCAACTGTTCAAGGTAGTTTTTTCCTATGGGCAAGAATTATCAAGTAGTATATTAAAATGTCACAGAAAACAGCCTTTTCTTTATCCCTCACCCTTCTTGCTTGTTCGTTTTAGGAAAAATAATAGATGTCAGACAATTATTAATTTTAGAGTACAGAGCGGTAGGTAGACCATTTTGACAAAGTTATTTTCTTCTAATTTTTCTTTCTGATAACTAAAACATTGTATAAGTTCAGACATGAAGTAGGTAGAGATACAGAAAATCTCAACTTCTTGTGAAACTTGCTATCCTAAGAGCAAAACTGAGTATTTACATTGAGAAGATCATTCCCATAAACCCAAAACACCTAACAGAACATGAAATTTATTTTCATATTAAAGTGCATTTTTAGTTATGTCATTGTTTCTCAGGCCATAAAATCAGATTGTTCAGTTTTAAATAATTTAACATCCCTAGCCCATTCCTGAAATGTTAAAGATGTCAGGACAGCACAGATTTCAATTGGTGGTACCTAAGATGCCTTTTTTTTTTTTTTTTTTTTTTTTTTTTTTTTTTTTTTTTTTGACCAGGGATGGAAAGAATCATTTTTACACTCAGCAAATTACTTTTCCTTTGATCCCAGCACTTCATGTGCTAATAATTTATAATACTAGGGGCACAGCTTCACAGCTAATAAATAATTACTTTTTATGTTTCCAATGTTTATTTTGGGTACTTAAAAAATAAGTGACCTTTTTTTTTGTTTGTTTTTTTTCTATACTTAAAAATATTAAATATCTAATAGCAGTTTAATTCAGCTTAAGTTTTAGTTTCTGAGTTCACATGCTAGTTTGAGGCTAATTGGAATATTTTTTATGAAAAGAATTAGATTATAGGCTGTGAAAAGAAAACAGTGGTGGTGTCTACTTCACTCATAGGTTTGCTGAGATGTATAAAAGCAAGGACACAAATATAGATAAGACAGTGTCTCTGTCAGAGTCTGTGTTTTCTCTGAAGGCTTCTGCTGCTGTCTAACCCAACTAATCATTCTGCTTCTAACCTCCCTCAGTGATCCTCCAAACTCAACCTTGCACGTAAGGCAGACCATGGGATAAGGTAGAGGACTGGAAAGAAGGTAGAAGGGTGGTTGGGAGCCCCTCCTGAGGACTCTGATTTCTGGGAGGAGTGTTGTTTCTGTGTTACTTCTAACTTGTATATTTTTGTATATAGCTGTAAGTATTTGTAATACATTGTAAATATCTGCCTGTGGTTCCAGCCAACTGAGTCTAGTCGGGGTGAATTCATTGTGTGTAGGGGTGGGTAACTCCTAAACCATCACAGTTCAGAAACAGAGATGACCCCAAGTAGTGAAAGTTACCTGAATTGTGAGTTATTCATGAACAAATTTGTAGTATCTGTAGTAATACTGCTACCAAATGTAAAAAAGTCACCTGAACCAAAACAGAACCCACCCAAACAAAGCCCTGAAACATGAGTCAAAATGCGTGTGTGGCTGTGATGGTTTGGGAGTTACACGCCCTCTCCCCACAATGAATTTACCCAGCCTAGACTCAACTGGCTGGAAGTTAAGGAATGAAGCTTTATATTCGCAAATTAGCATAATATACAAACATATATATGTACAATATACAAATATTTACAGTTATATACTAGTTAAAAGCAATGCAGAAACACAAAAATCCCTCCTGAAACAGTCAGACTGCCCAGGAGGCTCCTGACCAAAGCTCTTCCCACCCCCACTTCTTTCCCTCCCTTCATAAATAACCAGATTAACCCCATATAGCTCACATGATAAATCTGCAGAGATCTGAGGTGAGATATCAGAAAGACAACAAGGAGTTTAGAGGAAGAGGTAAGATATTAAAGAGTTAAGGCAGATGCAACCACTGCCAGAGAGGAGAATGAGAGCTGAGAAGTGTGTGAGAAGTGAGTGCCTTATCTATATTTTTACTAGTTGCTTCTCTCAGCAGAAGAATGAGTGATATAGGTCACTGTAATTCTTCTCCTCACAGCCAAGGATTTAATTTCTCTCAGTAAAATAATCCAAATAGCCTCAAACCAACACAGTGGCAATTGAAATATTTTATGGAGTCTTTTCTTCATGTATATTCAAAATTCAGACTGTTCAGCTAGGAAGTACCATTTTATTAGTTAGTACCTTTTTCTCATTAATTTCCTCTGCCTATTACTTAATATCTAAACATTTCCAAGTGTTAAGTATATATGAGAAAGCTTATGTACCAACTGAAAGGCCAGGCTGGATGGAGCAGTGAGCAGAAGACGTCATTGCCCATGTCAGGGAAGTTTGAGTTGGGTAATCTCTAAGATCCCTTCTAACCCCAATCATTCTATGATGCTATTATCACCTCTTGTTCTCCTGGCTGCTAGCTGTTAAATGACCACCATTGCAATTGATAGTTTCACAGGCAGAATTGTTACTGAGTTTCTCAATATTGCATCCCTAACTCTCTTAGGAGCTCTGGGAAATACTCTGAAGGAAATTAGTAAGTTTTTTTAACTTAAAGGGAGCATGTCTTTTAACAAAGATGCTGCCATTGTGCACCATTTCCACCCTTAATGCACTTGGATGATATTTTCTCTGCTCTAGATTTCTGGTAGTGTCATAGATCTGATCAGATCAGGATGTATACAGCCGAGTAATAAAGAATAACTTAAAGAGTGAGAATAGTAGATGAGTAGGGGAAACATAAAAAAATAGGTGATGCATATGATAACATTCACAGTTTCAAAC
>WBNM01006320.1:28385-53396 GCA_013399055.1 Ramphastos sulfuratus
AATAATCCATGTTAACAGGGTTTGCTATTTAATTACTGGTTCTAATTGCATGCCAAAATTGCCATGGCTAAGCCCATGTTCTTGTGGTTCAAGCAAAGAAGGTTCAAGGGTTATAGAAAACCTGGGTACTGTGACTTAGATAGTGGCTTCATTCTTTAAAATCATCAGTATAATAATTACCTATGCAGATGTTTTCAATTTTGGGGGGTTTTCCTCAAACAGAATAATTTTACAGGATTTCTAGAACCATTCTTTGCCTGCATAAACCAATTTGGTTTTCACTGGCGCAAAAAGCAAGATTACCGGTTATGCCAAAGTAGTTTCACGCAAGCTAACAATATGAGCTATATTTGGTTAATGTTCTCACATAAAATATGAGCTTGACACTACACTGAATATGATCCCTGTAATATTCTTATTTTTGTGATATGTATTTGGACCACAGGATTTTTTTCCAAGTCTACTCTGTAAAATAAGGATTTTTATTCATATTCATATATGAAGGCATTTGGCAAGTAAGTACTGAAGGGGAGAAAAAGTTGCTTTGTTGTACGTGTATATTTGCAGTTAAAAATCCAATCTAATGGTAGGTCATGCTTATTTTTAGCAACAGCAAAACTGTAAATCACTGTTCTTCATTTGATGCTCAGTAGTGTAGACCTTTTAGAAAGTGGTCTCATGATAATTATCTTTAAAATCATGTTTAAATATTTCTACTGATCTTGAGGCACTCATCAAAGTTTAAATAAAATAATTAATCTTCCACAGCTTTTGATAGTCTTGATGATTATTGACAGTAAGGGTATTGATGCCACCTCATATAACTGGATTTAGGTCATTTCAGACTTGATTCTGTATTACGTAGTATGGAAAATATAGTTTCCTCACTAGTTTTCTTCCAAAGATTAGGCAAACAGAAAAGTGAGAATTGTGGGGTATAAATACAATATAATAACACCAAACACCAAATCATAAGATTGTCTTTCCAAATAATGTAATTTTTCTCTTCTTATTTACCATTTTGATTAAGTAAGAAAGGAAAAAGTGGGTAAAAATAGAGAGGACAGAAGATGGCTGTGGACTGACATCTGTTTACTTGTGGTATCAGTCATGGTTTTGTTGATATTTTGACAGAGAATGAGTAGCACAGGAGGAAGAACTGTTAGTCTCTGTCTGGATTTTATCATGGGAGTGCAATCCAGACAAAAGAGGCAGTGAAAAAGAAAGCAATATTTAGGGGAGGAGTGGGAAAGTATGTATAGACAGAGCTAGATACAGCTGTTATGGGAACCCTGTGAAAAAGAGGTTGACACCATTCTATGCTATAGTATATGCACGAAAGGTTTGCCTGAAGACTTTTTACTTATCTGTAGTAAACTCGAATTTTCATATTCCTGGTGATTATATAGTCTGTTCAGAATTAAAACACGGCAGCTGCTTAGCAGTGATCCCCTGTTGTACAAATATAATCAACAGTGAACATGTGCTATTGCCATATTCAGTTTATGAGTACTGAAGAAATGACCAGGGCAGCATTTTCAGTAGCATGTTATTACCTGTGCCCAAGGCAGTTTCTACATGTTTCTGTAATGCCAGGAGATATGTCCTTGGGAAGAAAAATAGTAAGAACTGACATTATTCTCTCATTTTGAGTGTTGTCCTTTTTGACACAAAGAAAGATGAGATTACTTAGTGTAAACATCATTTCACAGTTCTTCTACTACTTTCAAATGTAATATAGTCTATATACTACAGAACTTCAAGGCATCTGTCATCTCCAGAAAGCAGTAAATTTTGTTACTCTAAACAAACAAATTGTAATCAATTTTCTGGTTTAAAGAGGCATATCTGAAACTTAGATTAAAAAAAAAAAAAAGAAGTTCAGATTTGAATATGTCCATTCATCTTTGTTTTCCTAAGTGCTCTAGAATGTGTTTCAGGAGAGCTTTGAACCTAGGCCCATTTTCTGCAGCTGATTATAGATCTGTCTACTGAACCTGAAGATAGCACCTTACCATATGCTATCCGACGTGTGAGATGCAGTTACTACGCTTCTTTCCAAACACATTCATTCTCTATAGTTTGTTGGGAGTTTTGTGGGATTTATGTGATACCTGCTCTTTGGTTTAGCCCTCACTATCTTCCTTGGCTTGCCAGAGAGGCTCACCACCTAAATTGTTAAGGCAGTGTTTTCTGTTTGTATCGAATCCTTTGTCTAGAAAATGCTGAGTATCATAAACACAGGAAAATACAGAAGCAATCAGAAGGCTGCATTTTTCCCTACATTTATACTTTAAAAATTGTAGCTAGGAAATTATACTAAAATATTTCTTTGTAAAAAGCATTTATTAATTTTGCCATAGCTTCTTAAACAGTTTTAGTGATTTCTCTGCAGTGTTAAAGAAATTACTTTCATTTGTCATAGCATTCTGACATACCTACTTAGTGTGAGGAGTGGGTAGGAAGGGCAGACAGATGTGAAGCCTGGCAAGAGAAAGGCATGGCTGTACTTCAGTAGGACTCACTACTGATCCTGCCTTTTTCACTCTTCTGCATACCTTAAAGTAGATGGGGGGAGGGGGGGAATATTAATTAATTAAGCCTTCTTTTTAACCTTTAAAGTTGTTTTAGTAGAGTATAAGTATAATAATAACTTCTGTTAAAACCTTAGTCAAGCATAATACTTGGTAAAAGTGTAAGCAGTATGGCTCCTCAGTACCTCATATATTAAACATCTTAAATGAATGCATTCTCTTCTACTATATCTCTATGCTTTATACCATGCCACAAATTACGTAAGTGTTCAGTCTTCTTGCATGAAAGATAAGCCAAATACACAAAAGATGATACCTGGCAACAGTTTGTGTATGAATGAATTGTTAAAAGGAAAAAGTAGATAGTAAAATGGTCTGAAAAGAAGAATAACTGATAGAAAGGTAGGAAAAACGGTTGCAAGAGTAACTACAAGAAAACTAACGAGTTGCAAGCAAAAACTGGTGTCAGACATGTTAATATTTGACTGTACTGAATAGCCAGCTAAATATCAAGCACTTTTGTGCCTAAAATAAATGCTGGAACTAGACTGAATTACTTTTACCTATTTATTTTTCATGTTTTTTAGTCTCTTAAATGTCAAAAATTATTTGGTCGATGTTTTTCTTATCTGGTACCACGGTGAGACAGAAGAGTTGGTTAGATTCCTCCAGTTGCACTGACACAGAAGACAAACCGTTAAGGACAAGACAATAAATGCTACTCTTGTAATGAAAATAACATAGTTCTTTTTCTACATCTAAGCTAAACAAAGATGATGATAAGTACCTAAACAGAGTACCTGAAAGTGTGTGGATAGCTGAAAGCCAAGTACAAAGTCCATTATCAAGAAAAAAAAAAATCCTTTTTAGGAAAGAAAGCCTGCCAAATAGCTTGTGAACGAACTTTGAAAACAATTAAAAAAACCCCAAGACGACCAACCCAAGAGCAGTTGGAAACAACCAGCCTAAGTGATTAATTTATACAGCTGTGAGACATAAACATGTCATCTAAGCAGCTTCCATAAAAAAATGTGTATTTCAGTTTTTCTCTATTTTCTATATGCATTTTTTACATGGAGTGTACTTTTAAAATGCTCTGAATATGCAATTCTTTTTTGCATGTTTGTGTGGCTTTCAGAATACTTTGATCATGTTATGCATACCAAAATCCAATAAATTATTGTTGGATTTTAGGGGCTTATTTTACACACAGTTAAAAAAAAAACAAACACAAAAGCACAAAACCCAACAATAACAACAAAAAACTTGCCAGGTTTTAACTAGGAGATTGGCTGTTAGTGCTTTCTGTTACAGTATTTGCTTTACCATATCACTTGAAAACAGTATTGACTGTTTTGCAAATTACTTGCCGAGCAACGTTCTGAAGTAGGGAATTTTTTTTAAAGTAATGAGTTACAAAAATACTGCCTGCTTTGTGGCAATAAAAAAAGGAGGGAAAGTAACAACAAAAAAAATCCAGGTTGAGATAAGGAGTATAATGAGATTAGCTGTTTAAACGCATTACAAGCAGAAGCAGCAGGAGAAGCCAGACATAAAACGACTCCCATACACCCCCAAGCACACAGGCAGCACAGAAGAAAAGATCAATGCCCCAAAACAAGAAACAGGAAGCCTCTCATGTTACAATCCAAACTACAAGCCCCATGATTCTTTGCTCTGGCCAGCACTTTCATTTAAAATCTGGCACGACATCAGCAAATTCAATTGGCTACACCCATGACGGTTTGTTGTTAAAATTTTAACAGAGTTTATGACATTTCCTCTAATACAAATGTTGGTAGTATGAAGTACTGTTTGTCTTTCTTTTCTGTGGTTTGTTCTCGTAAGACTTACTTCAAACAAAATGTGCTGTGTTCACGACTGGTCATTTCGGAGAACAGATACGCAAATGAGACTGTTCTTTTATACAGGGAACTTAAAAAAGTATATATACTGCTGAAACAATTATAGGCATATAGTCTGTGTATTAATACATTACTTCAGAATACCATGAACACTAATTATTTTTCTCACCTCAATTATATGAAGTCTGAACCCCAGCCTCATCTTGAAAGTCATAATTTTAAGGATGTGATGGTATAAGTAGTGAACTCAGGCAGTAGTATTATCATGTAGTAGTGGACTTCAATAAGGTCTTCAACATGGTTCGCCACAGCATTCTCTTGGAAGAGCTGACTGTCCATGGTCTGGACAGGCACACTGCTAAGTCAAGAACTGGCTGTATGGCCAGACCCAAAGAGTGGTGGTAAATGGAGTTAAATCCAGTTGGCAGGCATTCAGAAATGGTGTTCCCCAGGGCTCAATATTGGGGCTGGTTCTATTTAACATCTTCATCAGTGACCTTGAAGAAGGGATCGAGTTCACACCCTCAGTATGTTTGCAAACAACACCAAACTGGATGAGTGCGTTGATCTGCTGAAGGTGGAAGGATCCCTCTTCAGAGAGGGATCTAGATAAGCTGGATTGACGGGCTGAGGCTAACTGTATGTTGTTCAGCAAGGTCAAGTGCTGACTGAATATCAACCAGCTGTGTGCTCAGCTGGCCAAGAAGGCCAATAGCATCCTAGTCTGTATCAGGAATAGTGTGGAAAGCAGGAGTACGAAGGTGATTGTGCCCCTGTATTTGGCACTGATGAGGCTGGACCTCAAGTATTGTGTTCAGTTTTGAGCTGCTCACTACAGGAAGGACACTGAGGTGGTGGAGCATGTCCAGAGGGCAAGAAGGCTGACGAGTGGTCTTGAAAACAAGTTCTCTGAGGAGCAACTGAGGTAGCTAGGGTTGTTCATCCTGGAGAAGGCTGAAGTGAGACCTTATTGCTCTCTACAACTACCCAGAAGGATGTCGTAGCAAGGTCAGGGCCCCAGTACTCACAGGTACTGGACTTACTGCTTTATTTTGTGTTCATGATTGCCTAAATTAGCATAAATGCTGTTGTAACTGTTCAGTGGACACAAATTCACTTATGAAGCTTTGGCATCTGCTTATTTATGAGGACATAAAATGATGTTACTTAACAGAGTTTTAGATCAGAAAAGATTCCAAGGAAGGGAGAATCGGAATATTTAACTGGATCAGGAACATTTTCAATCATAAAGAGATTGTTGTTTCAGATTTTTGAATTAATAGTACCAAGAAGTGGTATGTGATGTGTAGAAGTGAGGAAGCAGATTAGCTAGCTACCCAGTACATCTTTTGCATTTTCTTCCTCCAGTTTTAAAAATAGGTTACTACAGATTTTTAAGTATCCCTTTTTAGCTGTTTCAAAAATCAGATTAACACTTGTCCTGTCATTCTTCATGCAGAAATTTCAGTCAGGACTATTATGACCAGAATATTAATTCCACTAAACTTTTGAAAGGCAACTGCAAATACACCACCCTGCCTTTAATTAGATTAGTTTCAGTTTTCTGTGGGTTTCAGATTACTACTTAGTTCTTCCCATTGGCTATTTGTACTTTTGCCTGTGTTTCTTGCAGTTTTTCCTGTCCATATTTTTATTTTTATAAGTCTCTTAATGAGTTAGATTTTTACTGCAGATGACTATTATTTAGGGTCTACAGATTTTATTAATTGTCTGTTTACTCTCTGATTCATAATTTAGCCAAGTCACTTGCCTCTAATAACTAGTAAAGAAACAGTATGAATATGAATAATACCAAAAAATTTCAAAAGACAGGTGATCACTGAAATGTAACATTTGTGGTATTAGAAGCATGGCAGACTGTGTAAAAACCAAATGAACAAAGTCAAATATTTCTGAAGTAATCTGGCCACATGGAACAAGCTTATCTTAACTATGCTGCATCAGTATAACTCAGTCATAATGTGAAATGAAACGCTTTGCACGTGAATAGCATTTAATGTGAGCATAAATGAAATTGGGTTTGAGTAAGTGCAATGCATCTGTATTAGCAGACACACAATGGGTTTTTTTAATTTTTTTTTAAAAAATAAAATAAAAATTTGCTAGCAGATGGTGTCCAACAAAGACCACTATTGTTTCAGTGTAAGATACTTCAAATGTTCTGGGCATTTAGCCCAGACAACCATTTTTCCTATAATATGTGACCAGGCAATAACAAAAAGAATGAAAATAGAGGTGTCAGTCCATATGAAAATATTTTTATAACTTAATATATCTAACAAGTCAGTGGCAATTATTAAACCAAGTTAAGTTAACAAAACTGATAAGATCATTCTTTTTACATTTTCATGTCTCTCCAAACAGTTATTTGGCATTCTACCTTCCAGGAAAAATGAGTTTGGAAAGTTAAGCTACCTGCTGGTACTGTTTAAATGCCCACAGATAATGTAACTCAAGCTGCCTGGTGCCTGAAAGTGAGTGTTAGGGCAATCAACAGGAACAATAAAAATCCGTTCAAAAAGAAAATCCACAAATCTCAAGGATTTGGAGCCTCCCTGTGGATTTTCCACAAATTTTGCTGTTTTCAGCAGAACTGAAGCTTTTATTTTAAAGGTGAACTGCAAAGCTCAATAGAAAATTGAGTTAATAAAATACATGCTGAATCCCCTGCTCTCCTTTTACAGCCTTCTAATGGGTTGTCTGCCACATATGTTTCAAGTATTTCTTTTTATAAAGTAGAAGGCAACAACCTCCCTCTTTGAATATCATCTAATGCTTACTTGTTAACTTCAAGAATAATCTTCCATTCTTCTCAAAAATCTATTAACCCTGAAGTATTTCTTAAACCCATGAATTTGTTTTCTCCAGTTCAAATGACTGCAATCCGTTAACTTAGTCATAAGTTTTCTTTTTCTTCATTTAACTCCTTAGAGTGTGACATCTTGAGGATACAGCCGTATCCTTCCATTTATATCTGACGTCTTTTTTAAGAAGAATATTTGGGGGAATGTCATGGGAATTAATATGGCCAAGCCAGGAATTACAAAAATAGAATTATTTTATTTTCCTGAAAGCCCCACCCCTAAAACTATATACAAAATTAGTTTAGATTTACTTACAGGTTCTAATTCGATCGGGAATTCTTCAACAGGATGTTATGGACAAATCTAGAGATTTAGGAAGTCAGGAAATGGAAAAGCCTAGGCTATAAACACAGTTTTACCCCACTATCAATCAGGCGGAGCAGAGAATTAAGGGAACAACGGGCTTTACTCACGGAGGTGATATAGGTATTGGGTGATGATCCCTTGCTGGATTTCTCTGCGGCTCAGCTGCCTTCTGATGCTGCAAGTAATATCGCATAGTCTGGATCCACGCGGCAGAAATTCAAGGCAGGTGAAAAGCTACCAAAGTCAGAAGTGTCTCAAGACACAACTTCCACAAGACAGGGATTGGTGGAAGCGATGCTGCCCTGGCAGCAGCAGGGGAGAGCCAAACTGCTCGGGTCTCCCCAGTTTGGAATAGCAGCCAGGAAATTGGCTGTAGTAAAGTTCGAGAGCAGCTGGGTCCAGGTGCTGCTGGCAACTCTCTCAAAAGGACCCCAGGATTTGCCAAGCCTGCAGATTTGCACAGAGCAGTACAAAAGTGGGGAGAAGCGTCCAAAGGCAGGGATGGTGCAAAACAGAGAGCCGTGTAAAAAGGGAAGGAGCCATCCAAAAGCGAGGATGGTCCAAAACGAGATCTCTTCCAAGGCGGAAGACTCTTAGGACAGGAATTCTTCTAAGGCAGGAACCACCCATCTTCTCCCTTGCTCTATTTTTGCTTTTCTAGACAAAGTGTCCATTTGCCAATTTATACTGGGCACGAAAACCCAGCCAACCACCAGCCTGATTCCCAGTGCAGGCTTCCACATGGGTCAGCACACGTGTGGGGAAAGACACCTTTTGCTGTTCCCCCTCCAAGCCCACAGGGCAGGGGGGAGAAAGCAGTTTTCACACCTTCTTCTCCCCATTCAAACCCACAGGGGAGGGGAAAAGGAAGGAATTTGGAGTGCTCTGGAACAGGAAAACGCAAGGATTTTACCGTTTTGAAACATTTAGGATGACATTTTTGTACAGATACCTTGAGTAAGGAGTGACTACTGAGTTTAGTTTACAACCGTCAAACTATTTTTGGTTTTAGAAAACCAAAATCAGATGAACTGTCACAACCCTTGTGACAATTTTATTTGTGGTAACTTCAGAGTTATATAAAACATTTCTACTGGAATGCCTTATTTGAGAATAATTGGTGAGAGCCAGTAATTCTGTTCAAACAGAAACAGGATTTTGCAGATTAATCAACAAATGAAAAACAGATCACAAAATGCTGATAGTGATAAGAGAGAAATAACTAGTACTCCTATAAGTAGTGATGAAAGTTGAGGAAAACCTGAATTATTGTACATGTATTAATTTTCGTTTTATTATGCATGCATTTCATGATTGAAAGGAGAAATGCTAGTAAAAATGCATTTTTTTTTTTAAATACAGGGGTTTAAGACAAGTGGACCCATTCTGTGTGTCCCAGTGACTTTAGTTATTCTAGCAGTGAATAATATCTGTAATATAAAAGCAAACCAAAAACTCAGAAGATTTGCCCTAGTGAAAGAAGTGTCGGCAATGTATTTCACATTGTTCTAGTTAGACTATTTCTTGCTGTAATCTCTTTATCTTTTTTCTTTATAATATTCTTTCACTGATTTTGACAGGCAATAGATGTTCATTGCAAGCAATCTTAGTAAGAAGGAAATGGCATCCGTCAGTTTCTAAGTGCAAATCATAGAATCATAGAATGGTAAGATTGGAAGGACACCTCAAGGATCATCTAGTTCCAACCCCCTGCCATAGGCAGGGACACCTCCCACTAGTACAGGTCACTCAAGGCCTCATCCAACCTGGCCTTGAACACCTCCAGGGAGGGAGCAGCCACAACCTCCCTGGGCAACCTGTTCCAGTGCCTCACCACCCTCACTGTAAAGAACTTCCTTTAGGCTGTCTGTGTGACTTCCTAAGCACTGGGTGATACTAGTTTACTAGCAGGCTTTAATATTTTTACATGTAGTAAATGTAAATTCAAAGCAGCTTAGAGATAATGTATAGTTTGATGCCAAGAGGTTTTTGGACAAATAGACTCCTATGAACTGTCAGAAATTCTTTTGAAACAAAAGGCACCCTTACATTACATATTTAATTAAAAACAGTATGGTTTACAATGTCACATGCCTATTGCGTTCCAAAGGTAGGAATGCACTAGTCCACTTATGGACTTTTTGTTTCTTAACCCAAATGAGCACTGTCTTCAGCATGTCATAGAAATATTTTAGTAGTGTTATGCCTAAGCTTGTTTTCTTTTCTGTTTGATGGCACTCATATGAACTAAGAATAATCTGTGTTAATTTATAGACTGTAAAATATGTTAGAATATTGACACTCTCTGAGAAGTATTATGTAGAAATGATAGTGTAGGAGTTATATTATGCAGTGTATTATTTAAGCAATAGTAAAGGAGTTGCATTATTCAGAATGTGGTTTTTTTAATTGAATACTGTGTTTATACATTATAAAAATACTACTTACATAATAGAATGTTTATATTTGACAAATAGGTGCCTTCTACAGCACTGATCAAATTGGTGCTAGTGGTGGCATTTTTACAAGAACTGTTCTTGTGATACTGAATGTAAAAATATTATCTATATGAGCCTAAGTATAAAGTACAGACAACTGTTTTATCATAAATTAGACTACTAAGGATAAAAAATTAATTGGCTGAAGCCTAGAAAGATGTGGGATACTTGTTAGTTGAAGCAGCTGTACGTTGGGATAAAATGGATGTCGACTTGCACTTGTCTTAAAAATGGTCAAATATAAAGTTGACTTTCATGCTTATGCTTATTCTATGCAAGTGTTTCAGTCTCAACATTTTAAGTCAGGGTAATAATACATGATTAATAGTCTTTCCAAATTTTATTAGTGTTTTATTTCATTTTTGTCAATGGAAGGCCAAAATAGGCCAAAAATTATGCCTAAACATGTCCTAGCTTGCCCAGACATGTTTTCTGCTCTCCCTCCTTCTACTGATGGGGGAAGCACAGCAGGAAAGGAAAACAAAGGCCCCTAGTGCCTCAGAGTCTCCCTCTCTCCTTCCAAACTTGTGAGGATACTGTGTTTATACACTTGTTTGTGTTCTGCCCTAAAAAGGTAAAAGTAAGCCCTGGTTTCACATAATATGGTTGAGTTTGGCAATCTGCCTTTCCGATTGGCTGATCTGTGGCCGAAGATCCATTAGTCTCAGGCTATATTGATAAAAGAAGATGAGCAGGTAAACACAACATGCTTTTGCCTTAATGTGCTCTCTGCTTCATCATTGCCCTCTGCCATTGCATCCTGCCATGCTCTGCAGCATTATGTCTGCTAAACTCTAAGCTAGCCCTGCCCTGCTATATAAAAACAAGCCTTCATGTTGTGGGTTTGTCTACCTGGAAAGTGCCTCAAGTTTACCAGAAATAGACCTTAGATGCCTTCATGCGATAGACTTGCTTAGCCAGCATGACATCATACTAAGCCTGCACATCTGCAAGACATCCTGCCTGCAAGTCTTCTGACAAGACTGGAAGTCCTGGAAAAGACAGAGATTGTCAAAGAGGAACCCGGATCAGGTCAGAGATCGTCTGCTTCTCTCCCAGCACCCCTGTCAAGAGCCTGAGAAGAACTAGAAGCCTCATTGGCCCACAAGACATGAACAGAATTCCTTGCAAGTGGTTGGGTGCTGTCTGGGAACTATGATTAGTCCCAGAAGTCTGGAGATACGAATATTTTGTGAGTAAATACTCAAAAGCCTCTTTAGCAAAACTGTAATTCCAAGTGCCTTTTACCTTAAGCAGAAAGGAGCTTCCCGAGTCCATCTAGTGGGCAAGCAGTATAATTGAACACAAGAACCTCTCTTGCAGTTCTAATGGTTTAATGTTTGTTTTATTGGTAGTTATACCTTAAGTAGTCTAGATTCCGTTTCCATCTTTGTAATGTTTTCATCACCATGCAAAGAACCAATTATTATTAAAAATTACTGGGTGGGTGGTGAGAGTCCTGAATATAAAAATTAATAGACAATATTAATTTTGAAAACATAAAATCCTATCTCACGTCATTAATACCTTCCATCACAATTTTAAGATACAGGTATAATAAGTTGAACTGTACTTTGAATATCACAGTGGAATTAAATAAAGCAAAGTACTAAAGTGCAAGATTTGAGACTGTACCTAAAACAAAATTAATTAACTCAGTTAAGCATGCCAATCTGTTATCTCTGTGTTATGTATACTGGAATAAAAAATAATGTTGAGCATAATAAAAGAAATTTTATATAAATAATATTAATTATTAGTCACTTACCTGCTTTGCTTTTTAAATCTGCATAAATATTTTCAATTACATCTGAGAATAAGATGATCATCTGAAGTCAACTTGTATTACATGGTATGGTTCGGGTCCAATTTGAGTTGAGATCTGCTGCAAAAATAAAACATCTTTGCTAATTGCTTTGAATTTTTGAGACTTACTTTAGCTCTGTTTTAAAATACCTTTTAGTCATACATATAGTCCACATTTAATTGATGTACAGATGTGGAGTGCAGAAGACATTTTGAAGTCGTTCTTTCTTTGTGTGATAAAGGAATGGGTAAAGGGAAGAGATGAAGCTAGTTCATAAGAATGCGAAATCTGTCTGGGGTAAGAAGCAGATAGCTTAAATATTCTACTCCTATTGTGCTTCTGTAAGTCTCACGGTAATGGATTTTTACTTTTTATTCTTCGGATATTTTAATAGTTGCTACAAGAAGAGTTATTTTAGTTTGCTGAAATCTTTTTTTGCAGTCTTACAGTGAAGCTAATATGTGATCATTTTCATGATAAATTTTGTAGTCGAAATAAAAATAATCAGATACACTGCATAAGAAATACATGCTTGATCACATTGTTGGAAGCTGAGTGATTGAACATACATCAGTGTAATCAGTTGTACAATATCAGACATCATCTGTGGCACAACAGTTGTGTTAACTGTTCAACCTGGAAGATGTTTGCACAGGTCCTAAGTAATCAGTTGGACTTTGATTATATTTCAAAATCCATCTAATGATTGTTAAACTTATTTTCTTTTTAACCATTCACGTATTACATAAAAATCAGAAAAGCTTTTTTCTTCTTGTTTTACTTTTATGTATATCACAGTTGTTTTCAAAGTTGTATCAAGCTTTTCCAGTTACGTAAAAAATAGGATGATTTAGTTTTGAGCTGTGAAAAAGCTTGTTTTCCCTCTATTCAAAACCAGAAAATGACAGATCCTTTTCTCTGAAAAATATTTTTACATAGGATATACTTCATACAAAAATGAAGCAAAAAAATCAAAATCTATTTGTGCACCTTCAGACATAGATCTCTCCAGTATGGAAAATATCACTCCACGCTTATGTGCTGCTAAGTCAAAATAATAAATGTCAGGTTTTTAGAAGTCATAATTGCTTTAAGAATAAACTGTGCTGGATTAGATCAAAGATCCATTTAGCCAAATATCCTGTCTCTGACAGTGGCCAGAAGCAGGGTATTTGCATGATACTACTGGGAACTTTTCATGTTTCCAACAGTCTCAAGTTTAAGGCTTATTTAGTCAGAAAGTTCATTTAGTCTGCTCTGTTTAATGCTCTTCGGTGTATTTTTCTTCAGTGAATAGATGTATCTGCTTTGAACCTGTTCATGATTTTGGTCTGTGTGATGTCTTGTGGCAATGCATTCCTCAATTTAATTGTAAGCAGTATGGACAATATTTCCTTCTGTTTATTTTAAATCTGCTGCCTTACAGTTTATACCCACAAGTCCTTGTTGTATGAGAAATAGTGAATAACGCATCTAGCTTAGACTCTGTTGAAGACATTTCTATCCCATATTTATTTGGATATCGTTTTCAGGATTATTCAAATTTACATTCTAATTTGCCTTCAACTTAAAATGTCCATATCCAACATTGCTAATCATATCCTATCTTTAATGTGTGGATTCTGAATCATGAACAACTTTTGAAGTGGTGAGACATGACAGTTGTCTTCTTTCACTGGATGATCAGAGGGACTTGATGGCCTGTTCTCACTGGAATCCTAATTGAATGTGATACGTTCCTTCTGTCAGCACATTAGAGGGGATGTTAGGAGGGGATGTTAAGAGGAAGTTCTTAACAGTGAGGATGGTGAGGCACTGGAACAGGTTGCCCAGGGGGGTTGTGGCTGCTCCCTCCCTGGAGGTGTTCAAGGCCAGGTTGGACGAGGCCTTGAGTGACCTGTACTAGTGGGAGGTGTCCCTGCTCATAGCAGGGGGTTGGAACTAGATGATCCTTGAGGTCCCTTCCAACCTTAACCATTCTGTGATTCTATAAGAATTAGGCAGGGGGTTCTTAGAAGGTACTCTTAAACAACCTTGTGTTCTGATACAGAAGCAGTCATAGACTGAACTGTGGTGCTTGACTGGTGCGTGAGCCACATATTTTTTCAGAGAGGGAGAATTCCTGAACTACTACTACTTGACTTATTTGGATGCATTGTAGAGTGCATCTCTGAAGATCAGTTCTCTGAAGTGCTGTATTTATTGCGTATGCTTGCATTTTCTGCCTTAAACAGGAAAAGGGAAATGAGCAGCATTTTGCTGCTCAAGCATCTCATCCAGCTTTTCCTAGCACACTTTTTTCAGAAACCCCTTGTACCTGGACAAGATGTATGATGTAAGCCAGATAAATTATTCTAACAATGGATATCCTGGCTTTTGACATTCCCAGAGAGTCCTATATCCCTCCTCTGTTGCATCATGTGCATGTGGTCCCTTCATGTGACAAAAGAGGGCTTGAGAAGGGCAGTGTGCCAGTTAGGGCTTTTTCCGTGCTGCCAGAAAAATTCTTTCTAGTCTGCTCTCCTTCGTCTGGATCAGGGGAGCCCCTAAAAGAAGGGGCAGCCAGGAAGGATCCTCAGGCTGGATGAATCACCCTGTTGAATCTTCTGAGGCTCAAACAGTACTATTGGAAAGAAGGAGGGGTTAGCTTTGAGTGTCTCTTAGTGGTTGTGTCTACACTTGAAGCATTCTACAAATCAGTCTTTAAGCTGACAGTATGTTGATGACATTTTTATGTACAGAAAAGCAATTTAATGTAATGTTGAGGATTTAGAAGAATTAAGTTACTTTATTTCTCTTCAGAGATTACTAATTTTTGAGTCTTAGTGAAAAAGAAAATCTGCGCTTGCTTGTGGAGCAATACAATAGGTAGAATGTTTAGCTGATATTTCAGACAGTTTGGCAGTGTTCCTGCAAACACCTCAGCATATGCTTAACTTCAAGTCTTTTTTGTGTTATTGGAACTACTAACTACTGCGTACTCAACGAAGTCCTCGGTTGTAGTTTGCAGTAGCAGAGCATCTGAGTATGATTTGTTTAAAATATGCATTGTATAGAGACTGTGGAGCAGACTCACTTGAGAATAATGTTGCCATTTCATAATAGCGAAGAATGCTAAAATCTAGAAATGTCTAGGCCAGCTAACTCTATGAAACTCTTTTGGCAAGACTGTCTTTTTTTATGTCTGGCTTTCCAGTATAATTACAAATCAAGTAAGGTTGAACATTTGTTTTATTTAAAGCTGCTTCTGTGACAGAATTTACTGTTTTGTATAAGCAGGTGATACGGCAGGTCAGAAAAGGATTCTGTATGTCTGTGGAGACTATATTTTACTGTGTCTGATAGGCTTTTATGGAAGCCATTTGGTGATCTCATCAACAACAAGTCTATTGTTTCATTACTATCAGATTCAGTGTGTTTGTGATTAAATCAGCAGAATGGAGAACATGAAGGGAGTACTGTTCACTTTGCAATCATTCCCATCTGTTATAAATTTTTATCAGATGTTGGGAAACAGCAGGCAAAACTCAGAGCAAGTGTTTTATCCAATTTCCAAGAAACAGTGATATGTAATTGGCATATATTGTGCTCTTAGTTTAATCTGTCCGTTTAGATATTTAAAATGTTCTGTATATGTACTGGTATAAATAGAGTATATAGAAAGCTATTTTCACCATTCCTTACATTATTTTAATTTGAAGACTCTGATGCTTATACAGGTATTTTGGTACTAGTAATTGTGAGTGCTGACACTTTTCATAAAATGGGGAGTCAAAATGAGACTTAGGGAGGAAAAATTTCCATTAGGAATATACTGGTTTCTGAAGTATCTTTGCCTGCGTCGATGATGTAGAAAGATGCAAGCAGAGTTGACCAATCAGTGACCAGGGCCATTTGCCTCAGAGGAAAGAGAACTCTACCAGCAATCCCAATGCTGTTTAACATCTTTGTCAGTGACATGGACAGAGGAATCGAGTGCACCCTCCGCAAGTTTGCAGATGACACCAAGCTGTGTGGCACAGTCGACTTGCTAGAGGGCAGGGATGCCATCCAGAGGGACCTGGACAGGCTGGAGAGCTGGGCCCAGGACAACCTGATGAAATTCAACAAGGCCAAGTGTAAGGTCCTGCACCTGGGTAGGCACAATTCCAAACACAAATCCAGGCTGAGTGGTGAATGGCTGGAGAGCAGCCCTGAGGAAAAGGACCTTGGGGTCTGGGTTGATGAAAAGCTCAACATGTGCCTGCAGTGTGTGCATGCAGCCCAGATAGCGACCGAGTCCTGGGCTGCATCAAGAGCAGTGTGGCCAGCAGGGCAAGGGAGGAGATTCTGCCCCTTTACTCTGCTCTCATCAGACCCCATCTGGAGTACTNGTTCTAAAGATACAGTGCTTGTTCTGTCTCGTCATCCAATACCACATTGTTTCTAAGGTGAGTTAGCAGAAAGGCCATTCCTGCGTTCCATTCCGAGGATGTACACTGGGGCTTTATCACCCTTCAGTTGATTCTTTTGTCTTTGGTCTTGTCTCATTTTTATGTCCAAATCAGATCGGGTTCTTAGAGAGTTATCTCCCTAGCATCTTTTTTTAAGAAAGCTGGTACAAATCAGTCATTTATCTTAGCAGTGGTTTTGTTTTACCTTATAATTCCCTTTAATTCCATGTGACCTAGTGACCTCTTCCTTCTTTTGTGTTTTCTTCTTGTAGTTAATTCAATCATTTTAGCATTAATACCTTCAGCTCTTTCGTCTTTAAAAAACATCGTATATACATGAACCTTTTATATATCTTAAAATATGACCTTCTACAGTCTGTTTTGACAGCCTTAACTTGAGGTTTGCTGATAAAAAAATTATTCTGTTTTAACAACCTCTTAACTGTTGTTGTTTAGTCACACTGTTTAATTCTTTGCCTCTCTGATGCCATTTTTGTGAGCTCTGCATTACATTTAATATTATATTATAGTTTATAATTATAATATAAAATTTATAATTTTATATTATAAATTTATAAAAATATAATTTATAATTATAATATATTTGCAGAAGCCATCCTTGTAACTTCTAAAGCATTTAGTACTTTTATCTCAGACATTCAAAGATGTGTTTACCTGGTTAAACCTACACTCACACACATTTCTAAATATTTAGATTGACTGGTTTGCTTTGTTGAAGACAGTAGAATAATATAGTACAATGGTCTAGATTTGAAGTTAAGAATGATTAAATAATATTATTTATTAACAAGAAAATGTGTTTAATTGGTTTACTAAACAGAGATTCTGCTAAGCTAACTTGTCTTTAGGTCTTTCCTGCACAAAAGTAACCTGTTTGCCCAGGCTAAGTGTATATAGTAAAACTAATTCTAAATTAATCTGGAGAAGATGGTTAAAGTGAAGGAGAAGGAAGAACAAGAAAAGTTAAACGTCAATTATGTTGAAATAACTGCTGTTGGTTTGGGTCAAATTTATTAGGATAGTTCTTATTTCAGGTTTTCAGTAATACATTAAATATGGAAACCAACTAACCAACCAACCAAAAACCCCGAGGATGATTGTTGATAGTACAGAGTTGAAAAGTAAGACTAATGAGATAGGAATAATTTAGATAGGAGTGTCCTAATGGGAAATTGGATGGTCTCAGAAGCTTTAACACTAGAAATAATCTGTTGACACTAGAATAACACTAGAAGTAAATGAAGCTTAACACTCATTGAATCACACAGTAAGGAGCTAAAGTAAGAATTTATGCTGAAAGCCATCATTCAGAAATGACAGAGGAGGAAGAAGAACTCCTAATTACTACAGCTACAAATGACCAATGTGGTGTGCTATTAAAAAAAAGGCGGGGAAAAAAAAAAAAAAAGGCAAATAAATTTCTGTCAAGCATATCTGGAGATACTCAAGACCTGCCTGGATGCGTTCCTGTGTGATCTGGTGTAGGTAATCCTGCTCTGGAAGGAGGTTGGACTAGATGATCTTTAAAGGTCCTTTCCAGCCCCTAACATTCTGTGGTTCTGTGATGAAGCAAGTTATTTGCAATCCATATAGATACACCATTGATCTGGATGCGGCATGCTGGCAGTCTTATCTAGTTTTCCAGTTTGTTTTAGTTTAACGGTGTTGCCTATCTTACATTACCAAAATTGCATTCCTCTTTTATACTGAGAAAATCCAGGTTCTCCTATCCCAGAATCTGCTATGAACATAGAAGTAAAGATAGTGCATAAAATCAGCTGTAAGCTGAAACTATTCTATGTGCATCTGTACATGTCCTAATGCATGCATCTGCAGTTTCTGGCAGTGTAACTGGTGGCAGAACAATTGAAGTGAAGGAAGTTTCTAGGGAAAACTAATACCTTTTATTAGGCAAACTGCAAGAAAAATAATCTAGTTTAAGAAGAATTCATATACCCTGAAACTTGTGTTTGTTTTTTGCCCTCTCCATCTGTCTTAGTTGATGCAATGAAATATATTACTTCTCATTTAATACCTTTCTTCTTCTTGCACAGGTTTGTATTTCCTGTTCAGTCTGCAGGCCCTACTGTTTTGCTAAACTTTTCCTAACAAAGGAATATGGTAATATTACTCATCAGTCTCAGCCTCTGAAAGTTTATTGCTTAGCACTTAGTACTGAGACTGCTGACATACAATCAACATAAATATAGTCCAGTATGCATAATTACATTGAAATAGAGTGCCAGTTATCTGATGTTTTAATTACACGATTCACTTATGCTTATGGAAATGAAAAGACAGTAATGGTTGTCCATCTAGTCTTTAATGAACATGCCAGTCCTACTAGATTTCAGCACTGAAATCTTTCAGTAGTCCATAAACATTTTCACTGCAGAAGGTTTTTAAAGAAAGAAGTACAGTACTAATTGCAAACTGTAATATACCCAGTATAGGGCAATTTGCTATTTGTTCCAAGAATTGTGTGTTCTACAGGTACCCCAAGGGGCAGAAGGGGGAGTATCTGAAAAGGCTTCAAAACTGACATCATAGAGCAGACATTTCCCTTGATTATTCTACACATTCTGCAAATCAGTTAGTTGTACAAACATGACATTTTATATTGTTTCATTTTATCATCAGAGTTCTGTATTTGGAAAATACTATTTCTATTTTAACTTAAAATTGAAGTTCTCAAATAGAGTATTACATATTTTGCGAGAGTATCTTAGCAGAAACCAAAAGTTAATCATCTGAATAGGGATTCTTCATCATTATCCCTGATGTTACTAAGGTGTCATTTTGTCAGTACTAGATTGACTTTTCCACATAAATCATGAGTTCTAATGGCACAGAAAATTATCATTAATAAATTTAAGGAGAATATGGAACATACTTTTTACAGAATTGATAAATTTTGGAAAATAAGTAGGCAATTGAATCAAGGACTTCTCTGTAGGATATTAGCTTACATTGCAAGTATGATGATACTTTACTATGGCTTGAGTTGTATTTGGTTTATCTAAACTAGCTTAGAATCATCTGTTCTGTTACAAAATTAACATGAGCAGTGTTAGAATGTTTCATTCATTTCATTTTATTAAGAAATTAGAAGATGCTGCTCATGTAAAAATGAAATGACAGTCCCGACATGGGTTTATTATATGTAACATTGTTAAATTACATTAGAAAATTAATAAGAGGTTGTTTGGGGGGGGGGTTGGTTTGTTCAGGCTTTTTTTGTTTGTTTGTTTTTTGTTTTGTTTTTTGTTCTGGTAAGTTTATTTTGAACACTTATTAAATATCATTACTATTTAAGAATAGCCAGTTAGTAATTTTCCTTTGATGCTGCTCAACGAGAAGACATCAAATGAAAGAAATGGTCTTTTTAAAAAAATCAATACCATAAAAAGAGGAAGGGAAATAATATGCTATGCCATCAAAAATAACAATTTAATATGATACTCATTATTGCAGAAGGCAGCACTTCACTGAATTAATTCTTGTTTCAACTAACTACAGCATAGCTTTTAACAAAACACCAGGTCTGGCAATGCAGAATACACCGTAGTCTTTCAGTTGTTACCTGGGTGAATCTTCCGACTATGAAGCTATGAAGCCTCAAACCAGCACAGTAGTTTTGATACCACCTAAGTTACTTACGTTTTGGAGGAATGTAGCCTTGTTTAATATTGTTTGTATAAGAGTCTAGTGAATGAGTGTTTGTTAGGGTTACCTCAAGCAGTTTGGGCCCCTCTAGGGACATCAAGTGAAGTTGTGAGGGGGAATAGCAAATACTCTGAACTTGCAGTGAAGTTTAGAATGAGGTTGGGATAACTCATAGGAGGCTGAAGTATACACATAAGACTGAAATATAGGCATCAAATCAATTTTAACATTTACTGAGTTTTGTCATCACTGGATATGGAAGATCTAGATTACAGTTTTGAATACATCTGTTCCCAGAATCACAGCTGGATAAGGTACTGTGCCTTTATAGGTCTCCTTTGTCTCTGCGTATTCTGTATCTTTGTTCAGTTACAGCTATTTTTATGCTTAAGTAAATACAGTCAGTTCCGGTTTATATACATGCAAGCATATGCATACAATTACAGACAAACATATAGAGAGAGAGAGATAAAGAGGAGTGAGTTTATATTTATGCATAGCAGGTATAATCATATGGTCATTTACACCAAAGTCAGTTCTGTGTTTTATTTCTGTGATCAGTTTTCTTTATTTGCAGTAAGACAGCTTCAGTACATGGCACACAGAAAGGTTTATGAATTTAACTTAGAATATTTGGCTACATTTCCAATTAATTTTATTTCTTATTAATTAAATGCTGATTCCTAATTTAAAAACAAACAAACAAAACACCTAAAGCACAGACTCTGTGATGTCATAAAGATAACTGCAGAAAACCCTACTATTAAGATATATTGAAGTTTTATAAAGATCTAATATGGGTACAAGTAAAAGCTGGGGGATGGGAGATGCACTGTAGCAAAGAAGCAATATAAGTGGGTTTAACAGACACTGAAACCAAGCAAAAAACCAGCTGAGCTTGAATCAGTAAATTGGCTAAGGTACTGAAACTCCATACCATTGGACCATTGTGAGTGTTTGGATCTGTGCTTTCTCATGGTTTATCAGCTAATGGCACAGTGTAGCAAGCGTCTGCTTTCTCACTTGAACGTTAGATCCATAGTGGCAGAACTAAAATAAGAGTTGTACTATTAACTCTTAAACTTGTGTTCAAGCCACTGCTTTCCATTAATAAGGATGGAATCTTGATCTGGTAAAATCTGCTTTCTTTCAAATTTAGTAGGAAGATTAAGGTCAGTCTCTATAAGATTATCTGTGAAGTCTGTCCAGCCATACAAATGTCTCTAAGCTTCTAGAGTATTCTAAATTTACATGACTTATGACATTAATCTCTGAAACCATCATAGACTTGGAGTCAAGAAACTTCTGCAGCTCGTGTATTGAAACAACCAATGAAAATTATTTTTAACTTTGGAATCATAGTAAACAGAAGATTTTCCAGTCCAATACTTTTGTCTGTATGAGGCCTAGCTTGCCATGAAGTACATAAAACTGCAAATAAATCATGAAGGCACTTTTGCTATGTTGAAGTTAAGCAAAGGTACTCCTCAATCATTAGGTGCAAGCTGAGATGTTTGAAATAACATTAATCCACTTTATTGTCGAATTAAATACTAGCAGTCATTGATCATGAATGAATCATAGAACAGTTGTAGTTGGAAGGGACCTTTAAAGGTCACCTAGTCCAAATGCCCTGCAATAAGTGAGGACATCTTTAACTAGATGAGCCCCATCCAATCTGACCTTGAATGTTTTCAGGAATCATAGAATCATAGAATGGTAAGGTTGGAAGGAGACCTCAAGGATCATCTAGTTCCAACCCCCTGCCATAGGCAGGGACACCTCCCACTAGCACAGGTTACTCAAGGCCTCATTCAACCTGGCCNCACCCATGGTATTGAAAGACCATGATAGTCTGTACAGAACCTTCTCTTCTCCAGGCTGAAAAACCCCAACTCCCTGCCTTTTTTCATAGGAGAGCTGCTCGATCTGCCAGATCATTTTTATGGCTCTCATTTGGGCCCACTCCAACAAAGTCAATGTCTTTCCTGTGCTGAGGGCTCTATAGCTGGACAGAGTACTCCAGGTAGGGTTGCGCCAAAGCACAGCAGAGGGGCAGAATCACGTCCCTCAGCTTGCTGCCCACACTTCTTTTGATGCAGCCCAGAATATACTTGGCTTTCTTGACTGTGAGCGCTAATTGCCATCTCACATCCAGCTTTTCATCCACCAGTACCTACTAGTCCTGCTGGCCAGCAGGGCTGCTCTCTATCCCTTCATCCCTCAGCCTCCATTGATACTGGAGGTTGCCCTGACACAGGTGTAGGGCCTTTCACTTGGACTTACTGAATCTCCTGAGATTCATGTGGGCCCAATTCTTGAGCTTCTCCAGGTGCTCTGAATGATACCACATCCTTCAAGCATGTCAATTGCAAACATTCTACTTTGAAAGAAATATGACATCAGTGAAAATGAAAAAGGATATGGCTGAGAATGTGTCAAAGTACAGATACCAATAAGACAGGGCAAAATAGTAAAAAAAAATATTGGTGGTATTACCAATAAGCAAGGTCAACAAAATATTAGTATCATTACCAATAAGCAAGGAGGCATTTCTTAAACAGTTTAGATTTTAAAGGAGGGGGGGAGGGGAAAGGAGGAGAAAAAAACCCAATCAAACAAAAACAAACAAACAAAACCCAACAAGATATGTTAAAAGTCACCTGCTGTATTAAAATGGTAGCATCACTATGTAGAAAATGTAAAGTTACTCAATAGGTATTTATATTCTGTGGGTGGAAGAATGGAGTAAAAACTTCACATCCATTAAAAAACAGGAAGTTGAGGAGCATCTTTTAATAGTATGCATTTTCATGTAAGAAACCTGGCTAACTGAAGACTGAGTACTTTGGTGAAAATGTGTTGCTTTCTGCTCTGCTAGTGTTCATTTAAAAAAAAAAAATACACAAATTCCAAAGAACTGTACTACTATTTCAGAGTCTAATCATGGCAGAAGGTAAGATGTAGAGAAATGAAGACATATTAGTCTTGCTTCACTCCTAACCAGCTGTAACCGAATGCTTTGTCTGGAGCACTCTCCAGAAAAGAAAAGAAAAACAGACTAAATTTTTAAGTAATGCTGATTAGTGTGATTTTGTAGGTAATAGGTAACAATGTTGCCATTAGGGGAAACTTTAATTTGTAGCTATAACTGAGTTAGCATGATGTCTATAATGCAGATAAATTTGTAGCAAACATTTGTTTAAAAAGCCACTGACATTCTTCTTTTTGAAGAATCTCTGTAAGAAAATAATAGGGTGCAAGAGAACAGACCATTAAAAATAATTTTAATCAAATACCTAAGTGGCCGTGATGCAATTACAACCACCTTGCAATACAACTAAATAACAGGTTGTACATCAGAAATACAGGTTGTAACTTCAAGATAATACAACTGGCCAGTGACATTTCAGAAAGAAGTGGCCAAGAGATGGGTTTAGAGTCATTGTGGAAAATAATGCGAGCGCTCAGTTCAGTGGTGATCTTGTGCTGATGCCTTCACCATGCATGATGTTTTTAGGGTGTAACTAGATTTCCGAGTTATCCAAGTTCTCATAAGTTCTAGATTCTGGAGTTCCTGCTAATCTTATCAAACCAATTCACAGTCCTAACAAACCAAGCCACAACTGAAGCAGAAGTTCAAAGATACTCCTAGACTTTCACAAGAAATTTTCTAGATTAAAAAAAAAAAAAAATCATGTTCTGAGGAAGTAAACTGAAAATTCTGGATGTACACAATTCATTCTGTTTGGCTAGATTTATTTTCCTACAGAATGAATATTCTTATTTCATTCAAATCTGATGAGTAGGGAAAAAAATGAATAATTCTTTTAATGTTGCTGTTTCATTCTAGTTTTAGATTTCAATGAGCAGGTTTTCAGTCTTTCTTTTTTCTTACAGTGTTTTCTGGAGCTAAGTCTTCCAAAGAATTTCAGCAGTGTTCCGCCTTTAGTCAGACAGAGACTGAGGGTTATGTAGTTAAGATATTGTAGTGAGTACAGAAAGAAATTAAGCTAAACTGCTTAAGATAAAAGGTGAAAAGCTGTTATTGAAGCTAGTGCTAGCCATTGTTTGAAAAGTTATGGCTTTCATTTACTGTAAAATGTACTTTATTTTCAAGAGTTATTAAAAAAAAAAATTACTGTAATATGAAATTCGGTCCATGTTGCCTGATTTTAGAGAAAACTTCTGCAAGGTGGAGTCTAGTTTGGTACTTGAGTAATTTCACTGAAATATTCTTCACAAATTGGAGATAGAAGACAGCAAAAAGACAGCATTTTAAGGAATGAGCTACTTCCGTTTTTAAAATGGGAAATACAGGAAAGAAACATTTAAGGGAGAAAAAAAGAAGGAGTTATATTTTACTGTTTGTTTTCCATTTGTGCAGTTTGGCACATGATTAAACCCGTGTTGAAGGCAGGAAGATAGTTTCCAGACTGCAGAAAGTGGCAAGAGGAGGAACAAGCAAGGGAACAAGAGAAGAGCCTGCAGGAGTGTGACTGAGAGCAGTGACACAAGCATGGAACAGATAAAGCTATACCTCTCTAATGACAGAAACTTTCCAGGGACAGGAAGCAACTTCTTAACCGAGCACAGAGTGCCCCTGTCCAAGCCATGGGCTGCCAGCTTTGCCAGGAGTTTGCTATGGCAGACGGTGTCAAAGGCCTTGCTGAAATCCAGGTAGACTACATCCACAGCCTTCCCCACGTCCACCAGGCAGGTCACCTGGTCATGAAAAAGAGGTCAAGTCGGTCAAGCAGGACCTGCCCCTCCTAAATCCATGGTGGCTGTGTCTGATCCCCTGGCCATCCTGTAGGTGCCCTGTGATTGCACTCAGTATGATCTGGATGTCACTGAGGTCAGGCTGACAGGTCTGTAATTTCCTGAGTCCTCCTTCCAGTGTCCCTTACAGTTAGGCACCACATTGGCCAGCTTCCAGTCTTCAGGGACCTCTCCAGTGAGCCATGACTGTTGATAAATGATGGAGAGTGGCTTG
>WBNM01006321.1:0-10412 GCA_013399055.1 Ramphastos sulfuratus
ACCTTGCTATACTGCTATACTGTAATTGACAAACACTGCACATGATTTTCAGTGTTACATTAGCTAATATTTAGGTTTGAGTAATGAAATGAGAGAGAGGATTGAAAAACTTATTTTAATAACCTCATTGTTGGAGTATTTGCTGTTGTTTTGTGCTCTGTCGTCGACCACCTAAGCTGAGAGAAATCTCCTGGCTCCTATTTGTTTTCTTTTCCAGTGATATTGAGATTTCCCGAGCACAGAGTCCAAAAGCTGTTGATGTACTTGCCAAGGAGATAGGATTGCTTACAGATGAAATCGAGATCTATGGCCAAACCAAAGCCAAAGTACGTTTGTCCCTGCTGGAAAGGTTAAAGGATCAACCAGATGGAAAATATGTTCTAGTTGCTGGGTAAGAATCCACAGTAATGTCATTAATGTCCACTCTTTCCACTCGTATTAATATAAACATACAGCTTACATATTTTTAATACACTGCACAAATGAAAACCCTGAATTTTTTCATCTATACGTTGCTCTTTGCTGGAAGTGAGCAGTGTTCTAAATGCTTTGAAGGAGCACAGCTTTTCTTCAAAACTGTTATTACTGAAATAAAATGCATTTTATGGAATGTAGTTTGCTTTAAGCTTTGTAAATATTATCTATCGGTGCATAGCTCTACATATTGTTTTATCAGAATTTTTAAAGTTTAATATTTGAGTCTGCATCTACTGTGGCAGTTTGTAAACAAACTTTAAGAGAAGCAACACCCTAATCTGTTGATATTAACAATAAATACTTTTTTTATTGAAGAACAGATTAAGAAGTTTAAAAAGCTATGTTTTTTTTTTTCTCTCGGAAATGTAGACATGTCTCCAGGCAGGCTTATCCTGCTCACTGTTCCCACGATTGCAGCAAATGCTGTGATCAGCAGGAATTATGTGTTTCTCTTCTGAAGATATAAGGGGGAGGGTTTCTGAATTCAGTGACACAACATTTTTTCATTCACCTGGTTTTCTAAGTGGAAACTTCTAATTGAGAACAAACGTGTGAAGTTTTTTGTTAATATTTAAATTGCAGTATGCTTTTTATATTCTTATTTACTTGCTTGCTTCCTTGTAAGTAAAACTGATCAGGTTTAAAATGCCTCTTCAGGCTAATTGAGGAGGAGAAGGCAGTTCTTAAGTGCCTTTGTATACTGATTCCTCAGCTGGGGCAGTGTTTCACAAACTGTTTGCTTTACTACCTTCATTGGAAACAATCAACATGGATTTCTGGTACTGTCTGAGATGGAGTCGTAAACTAAGAGTCTTGATGTTACAAGGTTAAGGCAGGCAAATTATGACACTGTCTTCAGAGCTGTGTGTTGTACACTGATGTTGTATAAAGATGATCCTGGAGAATGTTGATGCTGTTTAAGAGAAGGAAATAATAGGTGGTTGAGCTTGATTTTCTTTGGCAGAGTTTTACTTTTCATTTTGCTGCTTTGGAGGAAGAAAAAGAGCTTTGGCATTTGTCTGGGTTTGAAGAAAGTTGCTACTATGTGCTTGCAGGCTCATGATATCAGCTGCATCGCTTGGGCATCATGCCTGCAGACTGTGCCCGGCTTCTCCAGCACCGGAGTCTCATAGAATTTGAAAATGTCACTTGAAACTGTCTGGAGGTGGAAGACAGCATTATGCAGTGCCCCATTCAGGTGCATTTAAGACACGTCACTTACACTGTACACACTGGTGCTTGCATTTCTTCACGCTGGTTTGTCTCCTGGTGTTCTTTGTGAAGTTATCTCAATCAATTGTCTGAATGCCATTTTGTTGACACGACAGAAGTGTACCTACATGTATGTAGGATATGGGGAAATTTAGTCTGTCAAGATGAAAAGCTGACAACAGGAGAGGAGACCTTATAGTAGCCTTCCAGTATCTGAAGAGCGCCTACAGGAATACTGGGGAGGGATTCTTTACAAGGTCTTGTAATGACAGGACAAGGGGCAATGGGTTTAAACTGGAAGAGGGGAGATTTAAGCTGGATATTAGGAGGAAGTTCTTTCCAGTGAGGGTGGTGAGACACTGGAACAGGTTGCCCAGGGAGGTTGTGGCTGCTCCCTCCCTGGAGGTGTTGAAGGCCAGGTTGGACGAGGCCTTGAGTGACCTGTACTAGTGAGAGGTGTCCCTGCCTATGGCAGGGGGTTGGAACTAGATGATCTTTGAGGTCTCTTCCAACCTTACCATTCTATGATTCTAAATAGAAAGTTATGTCTTCTTAATTCTATATAAGGTGATCAGCCTTTATACATCTCACAAATGACTGGGTTTGATACCTACACAATTTCATTATGCAAAATGCTATTTGTAACTTCTCTGAAGTCATTGATTACAAAGCCACATCTGCTGCCCCAGGAGTGCCACTACAATAGTGGGAATGTTCTCTTCTGAGAGAGGTCAAAGTTTGATTTTGAGATATGGGATATATGTGTAGCTTGTGTTTATGTATTCTCAGCTGTTCTCATTTGCTGAAATGACTGTAGCAGACAACAATTTTAAGAAAAGTGGGGAACAGCATCTGGTGGGGACATGTTCATTATAATGAAAACCAAGTGTCACTCAACTGTGGAAAATGAGGAGTAAAATAATATCCTCATTTGCCTTCTTAATTCTCTCTCTGCTAAGACAACATCAACCAAAACTTGCCATTTGGATTGTTATGTTCATTCACAATAACCAAAGATATTTAGAAATTCTTTTAGAATGATACAGTATAGATCTTCAGAAGGTTTTAGGTGTTTCAGAGGAGACATTTAAGATATATGCACATACTATAGAGTATTTGGTTGGATAAAAAAACGTATTATGTATGATGTGAACTTTTGATATGTGAAAGGAGTGAAAAGTGCACGTGCATGTGTGTATTCAAGAAGCTGCAAAGTCTTCAACCACCCATCTGCTATGGAGCCAGTGACACTGGTGCCTGTAATTCCACAGTCACACTTAAAAGTTTCATGATCTCTAGGAATTCTAGATATTTTCTGCAAATGTTCTTCCTTCCAGTTTATTCCTGATGTGCTAAAGCCCAAGCTTGTTCTGAATAGCAAAATGCAACAAACTATGCCTTTTTTATCACTATGGTTAGCTGTATTTATGATGTTTCAAAAATCTGCTGCTAACTGGAAAATAGTTTGGGTTTGGGGTTGTTTGTTGTTCTTTTTTTTCATTTTCTTGAATTCACACAAATGCTTCTAAATGCCTCATTCAGTACATACTTTGGATGCTGAAAAGTTGCAGTTTGACAGATCATATGTGTACAGTTCAGCTGATCAACTGTGTACAGTNAGGGGGTTGAAACTAGATGATCCTTGAGGTCCCTTCCAACCTTACCATTCTATGAGTCATTCTATGATTCTATATCACCAGAAGATGACTAAATTTCTTCATAACTTTCATTTTCATCTGTGTGAAGAACATACTTTTCACTTTTTTCTTTCATTATCACCTTTTTTTTCTTTTCATCCCTGTGTGTCTTGATATGGGGTTCACGTTAAGACACTGTGGGGTCAGAGCCACAACTTACCACAGAGTAATTAGCTCTTGGGTATCAACTCCCTGTATATAGGCTTTTAGTGTCATTTAAACAAAAAAAAACAAACCACCAAACATTGCTTTGCAGGATATGTTAACTCAAACTACCTCCCATTCACTGCAAGCTGAGAACATGCATATGAGCAAAGCTTGTGTATGACCTAGTAGCTATGTTTAGTGCCCAGGGTCACGCCACTTAATCATACATTCAAGCATGTAGAGAGCATATTTATAAACACAATATGAAATACATCTAAAATTTGTCAGACACTCTGTATGTTCCAGCATTTCGTTTTAAAATGCTTCAGTTGATCTAGCTTTTTATAATACTAATCCTCACTTAAAAAATGCAAGCTGAATAATAACAGAATTTGGAAAAGTTATGAAATTTGGAAATATTATGCTATTTTTAGTAAGAAGTGTGCTGGATTTATGACTACTGGAAGATTTTAAATCAGCACTTTTTAAACCTTACATTAATAGATTGTTTTGTGATGAGCTACCTTTTCAGTAAGACAAAAACGGAAAGATGGTCAATATATTTGGGAAAGAATTTTCAGATCTGAAATTACATTTTATTTCTAATGGCTATGTATTGGATTGTATTTCTGTTGACTGTATTTCTTGGGCCACGGGGTTTCAAAGATAAGGCAAATGGTAGACATAAAAAAAAAAAGCTTAAAAAAAAAAAAAAAGGAAAACTGTAGGAAGAATAAGTGTTGATGCAGTGCAACATCTCAGAGTGCAAAGTCAAGTCACAGCTGAGGCAGTTTGTCATGTATTCATCATGTTGCACACTATTGTCTTGATTGAGCCTTTGTTGGTTTTTGAGGGTTTGTAATTGCGGATTCCTCAGTCTGTTCCCGGCTTTGCTCAATAGTGGAATCATAGAATGGTTTGGGTTGGAAGGGACCTCCAAAGGTCATCTAGTCCAACCCCCCTGCAGTCAGCAGAGACATCATCTTAGCTTCACAGTGATTACAGTGCTTTCATGTGCAGAAGCTCCAGTTCCATTTTGAGGATGCTGCTGCAATGTTGTCATAATCACATCTCCATGAAGTGATGGGAATTCTGTGCTCAGAAATAAATTTTGTCAGTTGTTATCTTGGATGGGAGATGCATGGAGGTGAGGCTGTCATTTATGGGAACTTGATTGCCCACGCTAGGCTTTGCAGGTTTCCATGCAGATCACAGGAATGGTGAATTCATTAAAATCTTTGAAATTGTGGATACTGATGAGTCGAAGATAGGCAATTTGAAAGAAGGGAATTGTCACATATGCAGTGAAGTTCTTGCTAGAGTCACTGCTTCTAGCTGTGAGGAGGTTACAGCTGGTGCAGTGTATCCTCCCACTGTTTGTTTATTTTCTCTTTGGGAGACCTCATGTAGCTTTCCCACAGAAACAGCTCCACTGTAAGCTAATGTGATGTATAACAAACAAACAGAAAGTCTGCATATTCTTATCTATGTTTTGATATACATAAAGAGAGAAGGCTTTCCAGTGTTACGGAAAACTTACTTTGCCAAAGAGCTGGCGACTGCTTGGTAGGTGGCAAAGCAAGAAGTTTTAAGGAGGAAAATGATTGTGAGGTTTCTGTGTTTAGATTGAAAACATATTAAAGAAATTTGAATAATAATGCAAGTGATTGTAGAAGTCTTTTTAAGTTCATCAAATTTTACTGTATTTCAAAGGAGGTTTTTTTTTCCCCTATATTTGCATAAGGTCAAAACACAAGACTGTACAATTGATCTAAAGTTAGCCATTGGCAGTTGTAATTTTATATTCATGTGAGTGAGTGACCTAAATTGCAAGAATTTAGGCTCAGTAGTGTAGCCAGCAAAAACATCTCAATGTCCACAAAACACTGTAAGTGGATTATTTTATTTATAAAAAAAATACCAGAGTAGGCCAGGTACAAAAAAGAAGTTACTTAAAATAAGCTTTCTGAGGAAACCATTGAAATAGAATTTTCTTTTCATTTCAGGCTTTCTTTTTCCCAAATATTATTTTAAACTAGGGTTTTAGTAAGTATTGAAACTATTAAATAACTGTAGGTCTTTAGCCTGAAGACTACAGGATAAACCTTTGGAGCCTGTGAGAATCAAAGGTATCTTGCTGGAGTATCTCATGTATGATGAAAAGTTGAGGATAGATAAATGAATCACACAGACCAGTCTGGCTGCGCTGAATACTGCAATTTGCAGAGTCCTCAAGTTTTTATAATTCTGCTGGGTGGAAAGAGGCTGAAAAGTCAGATGTGTGGGGTTTTTTTTTTTATTCTCAAGGGTTTCTACTTGCTGTAGTGAAGAGGGTTTCTTGGGAGAATGTGGTGAGTTGGAAACTTCCCCCCACTATTGAAATTTACCAGACTAGCCAAGAGGGCTTGGAAGTAAGATGAAGCTATATTTACAGCACAGCAAAATTTACAAGCATGTATATACGGTATATTTACAAGTATTTACGATTATATACAAATCAGAAATAATACAGAAATCCAAACCCCCTCTTCTGGACAAAGAAGACTGCCCAGAAGGGGCTCAAAGCTACCCTCTCTTTCTCTGCTTTCCCAGACAGGCAAACAAAAACAACCAGCAAAGCTTAGTGGAGAAATTAAAGTGGAGGGAAGAGGAAGCGAACAGAAACAGCATCACAGACTGCTGAGTGGGACAAATTATTTACATTTTGGCTTCTTATCCCTCAGCAAATCAGTGAATGCTATAGACTTCATTATTATTTTCTCTTCACAACCAATGATACTAATTTCTCTCATTAAAATATTCTAATTAGCCTCAAACCAGCACAGAGAATCACTGAAATGCTATAGAGTATTTATAGAAGTCTGGCTGTTGATTTTCTTCCTCCTTCACAGTTGCCTTCAGATGATTTGAGCCTCTAGATATTCATCTGAGTAACTATGGTTTCAGGAAAACCAAGGATCACAGGGCTTATCGAAAGGGAGAGAAAGGATTAGAATGAACAAAAGCGTTTGAGGAAGACAAGGCAGTGTGGCTGTTAAAGCCAAATAGATTTGTTGAAGTCCTGTCTGCAAAGATATCTGTTTACTGCTGCAAACACTGTATGCTTGCATTAGTACACTGATGAAAATAAGCTTGCTCTAGTTCATTTTTACCCTCACTTTGGTGGAATCTACTTCTCCCAGAGTGCCACATTTTCGGCAGGAAAACGTCTTTTGGGTATAGACAAAATGGATTCTTCTCAGCATGTGCCCTTTTGTTGGGCACACTCACCTTTTGTTGGCTTTACATAGTGAATCTGTGAATTCCCTTTAAGTCAAGAGAACGTAGTTTTAGGTGGATGGATAACAAAATAGTATGGATAGTCAGTTATTGATGATGTTTGAGTATCATCATGCTGTGTTTGGCATCTGGTGGTTGCTGAACATGATGTTATAAACATGGAAAATGACTGAAAACAAATGCCTAAATTAAGTAACCCATGTACTACTTGGTCTTAGAAGAGCTGTTCAGAGCTATTGGAAGACAAAATACTATTTAAGGGTCTCAGCTCAGGGAATCTCTATTGATTTCACAGGAACTTGAGTTAAACTGTTACTTCTCTGAATATGAAAATTCTCTCCTAGAATAGTATAGATGGTGTTGATTTGGCTTGCCTCCTATTGCCCATTTTTTTTCCAGACAAGTCTAGCAAAGACCTTCTTCTATTTTTTTTTTCTTTACAGAAAGCCCAGGATCCAATGACAATGTAAAAGATGGATTTGTGACAAGTTCATTTTTTTGGTGTGTTTACTTTTTGTGAGACAAAGAAGGGTTTTTGTTAATCTGAACTAACTGAAATAAGACGAATCTTAAACACAAGAAAACAAGATGGATGTCTCCTTGCATTTGACAATTTTAGTAATGTTATTATGCCATTTGAATTGTAATCTGAGGATAGCAGTATCTTGGAAAAAATACTGGTTGGGAAAGGATGTGTTTATAATTAGAGCTAGGTGGTTTAGCTATGAAGATGATGGTTAGCTCTTAAAGAGGTTGTAGGGTAGGGCTTGATCTTTGACAAGGATGTATGCACATTCTTGCATTTGCTTGGGGATGAACATTAGTCCTTAATGTCAACTTCACTAAGGTGCTTACTTTTTTTTCTCTGCAGTTAGTGAAGGCAGAAAAGATATGAATGGTTACACTTTGTGAAACAGTAGGACTTGAGTGAGGGTGGTGTGAGTGGAAAAAGGACTGGGACTCTCTTCATTTGCCTATCAGCAGGAGACAAGCTGTGCCTCAGATGAATCATTTGAATGCAATCTGGAGATGTGAGATGTATTCATACTTTAAGGAAGAAAAACAAAAAGGTGAAAACCTCCAACACCTGCCCACATTTAATGTGAATCATAAACATATGCAGACCTTGAGAGTAGGGAGGGCATCACTTAAACTGAGGTGTCTCATGCATAGAAGATTGATGAAGTTTTCTGCTTGCAAAATCAGCACTCATTATCCCTTCATGAAAGGGACAAGATTAGAGTGTTTGAGTGGAGGTTAGAGTCTGATTTGAGACTGGATGTTTTTCTGAAATTTTGTCCTGGTTCAGTTGTGGTCTAGATGTGAGAGTTGTGGCATAAGTTTTTTCAAGCTTTTATAAATCCACAAAAATAGCATGAAACATGAAGTGTGAAATCATGTTCAGTTAAATGTAGGGACTTTTGTGTCCTGTCTTATTTTAAAAGCAGTTGATCTATCATTGTGAAAGGTCGTAATGAGATGGAAGCTGGAGAAGAGATAGTTGAGCTCTACAAACTAAAGTCTTGGTTATTTAATTTATTCTATAATTTCATTCAAAGTTTGAGCAGTGGGAATTAAACAGCTCATAACATTGCTATAGAAAAGTATTTATACATGCTCGGAGTAGCTTGATGGATGGTTTGTTAATGAAACTGGTGAGGCATTTGTGCTGTAATAGAAATGTCTAAATTCAATATATTATTTTTAGAACTTTTGCCAAAATAATCTTCTCTTTTTCTGCTATCATAGTAAATTGCTTAAATAGAAGACACATGTATATTAGCATTCCAGCTTGAGCTAGGTGCTAACACTGTGGCAGGTTTGCTGTGGAGATAAAGTAATGTTACTGAAATTTGCTATACAAATAATCTTCATTGAAAGCAAAAGCTTTAAGTTCTTACATCCTTAGCCACACTGACATCAGCAAAGAATTTGATTAATCTTTTTCTTGTTTTTCTAGAATAACCCCTACGCCCCTAGGAGAGGGGAAAAGCACAGTCACAATTGGTCTTGTTCAGGCACTTAGTGCACACCTTAACATTAATTCCTTTGCTTGTCTAAGACAACCTTCCCAAGGACCTACTTTTGGAGTTAAAGGTACGTAATATTTTCAGACTCTACGACCTCTTTTGTATTAAAAGGAGATACTGATGGAGGGGTCTTCTGCAGCCCCCCCCCCCCCTTTTTTTCCACTTAGCTTTTTGATTCCTTAGTTACTTCTCCGACTCAGTGGGTTATATGCAGCACATTGCATTTTTTGACAAGTATATCGGTAATAGATAAAAGTTTCTTCCATGTGTCTTCCCACACAATGTTCCTATCTATGACCATGTATTTAACATATGCTGATAATGCAGATAAAGCCCAAACATAATGAAAAGCATGGGCATGTGTTAGCCAGGAAGAGTTCTGTGCAAGTACACGCACTTCCAACCATTCCTCTGCTTGGACACTCTACTCTCTTGTGGTGTCTCTAAATGTTACTGTTTAATTCTTCCTTGAGAAAGAGTCCTAAGTCTACTCATGTTGATAGGAAATACCCAAGCTAAGGAGGTTGGCAGTTATGCATAAGGTTTGGCTGTGTCTGCATTGTAAGTTTGGCTGAGTCTGAACCTCTTTCTGTTCTTCTGAGTTGTCACCCCTAATTGTGAGCTGCTGTCTTTTTGCCTAGAAACCCTTTAAGAGCCTGAGGGCCAGGTAAGAGCCAGCCAGAGTTCAAGTCTGTCTTCAATGCTGATAGGAAGTAATGCAATCTTTCTTTTGCCATTTCTCAGCTGAGATTGGTGCCTAACTGGGCAAGCACTCCTCATCTGCTCTACTTTGCTTTGCTGAAGTTTAAGTTAACAAGTTTGATTTCAGCTGGAAGGCTCCTGGTGCTTGGTGCTTCTCAGCCAAGACTGGTGCATGTGAGTGCTTTAATCCTTCCACTCAACTTGTGTGTAGGCTATAGTGAACAATTTTGCTTATTTCCTGAGAGGCAGCGGGGAAGGAGCGCTTAGGCAAGGGTGTGAAGGTTCGATTCAGAAGCAGTGCTTGCTTGTGATTGCCATGTATTTCCACCCAGCAGCTGCATGTGCATGACCGCGTCTTAAATCTGGGCAGGAGCATAGGGTAGCCCTTATGTAGCCTAAATCTGGGCCAACTGTCATGTATAGGCTTTCAAATCAAGTATTCACTTTTTATTGCCTGCTGAAAAAATAGGAAGGGTTAAGGAAATCCTGTTATTTGGGTATATAATTGATCTGCTAATGAAAATTAAAATGCTGAGAAATGCGTCATCAACACTGTATGTTTTACTTTGTGTGTTTAAGAGTGTTTTTTTCTTCCCAAAAACTGGTGTCAGTTTGGTGTGACCATATTCTTTCCTGTGCAGGTGGAGCAGCTGGTGGTGGATATGCTCAGGTGATTCCCATGGAGGAGGTGAGACAGCAGGGGAGCAAGTTCTTATTCCTTTGGGAGGGATGGGCGGACCAAAGTGGCTACCGTAGAACTTGATTGATGGTGATGGTCTGGAGAATTGGGGTGGCCCTTGCCATCTCCATGTGCCTGCTGTGTTTTGTAGAGGGGCTGCAGTGTAGGGGTGTGTGCTGGTTTGAGCTA
>WBNM01006323.1:0-50272 GCA_013399055.1 Ramphastos sulfuratus
TCTATGATTCTATGACTGAAAGAGGCATTATTTTCTGGTACTGACTTCTGATGAAGTCAGGGAACCACACTTGAGATTCTCCTGCTTGATACTGAAGCCTAAATGGATGCTCTGTGTTTCTTAAGTTCCATCTGCCCTGATTTAATTCCTTTTGGAACCTGGTATAATTAAGATGACGTTTCCATTCTGATGACTACCCCTTCATTCATCTCAGCCTTTCTGCTAGTGATGTTTCTTTCCCCAGTAGTTCCTCAGCTTACCACCAGCAGTAATGACAAACCACTAGAGATGCTTCATCCTTTGTTTTTCGCTTCTTTGCCGCCTGGCCATTAGGAAGCAGGAGATTCAATGGCTCCTACCACCACGCTTGTTCTGTCTGACAGAAAACTCATTTCACAGCATAGCTGTGATACTCTGGAAATGCTTCACAGAAAGCAGAGATCTGTCTGAAATTCCACACTGCAGGCAAATGAAAATTTTTAATAGATCTGGGTCTTAGTTCCGCTAATTTCAATGGTTCGTTTCGCTGTTCTGGCAGTCAGGATCCATTAGTGGAACAGAAGGAGAAGCATATATAATGCATGTACAGCAACCACATCCTAATCTGAAATTTCTTTTTTTCTTTTAAGTTCTTATTTTTTTTAAATAAATATATAATGAGTTACTGACAGTACTTAACAATATCTCATACTAGACACTGTAATACCCCCAAATAAATACTTAATTTCTGCTTTCCTGCAACTTCGCTAGGATTACATCATGTCAGATTACTCTAAGTCTGCTTTAACCCAGTTTGAAAACACTAGTTATTTGAAGATCTTTACAATTCTTAATTTCATTCCTTGAAATACCTTTTCTTTCGCTTCCTTTATCCAGTTTTTCAAGCCTCTGAAGGCCAGAGAGTTGTTAAAGTCAGAACAAGCTTGCAAGGGAGAAAAATTGAGAAGGCATAAACACCGTTCAGCTGACAACAGAGCTCCCTCCCTTCCTCTCCCAGTGGCCAGCAGCACCTCATTCTGCTGGGGGGTGGATATAGGTCATTTCTGCAGCTAACTCAGCCTTCAGACTGTGTGGTAGCAAACATACCTATAGTTTCTGTAACGTATAGAAGCATCTAGGGGGAGAATGACACGGCCACCATGAATCCAGTTCACACAGGGTCCTTACCACCCATGAGAGAGTGTGGTTTTGATCTATTGACCTGCTTTGTAGATTCAGAAGCACTGCATAAGGGAGGTGTGCACCACCTTTAACTGCCCGCTGAAGTCATTAACACGCACTCCCTACCACGAATTAAATTAGTTTAGATTCTACTGACGATGCAAATAAACTCATGAAGCATAGCTCTACCGACCCATTTGAAAAGACTTTTCACTGCTTTTGTTTATTATTCCGTATGATAAACAGCTACCTCCCCAAATTATCAGGAAAAGAAATTTTAACCATTCAGCAAATAACAAAAATTATTTTAATGATAAATAAAAAGTCACAAGGCTCAGCATGTTCTGCTGAGAACCACTAATGAGGGAAGATGGCGAGGCCTGTGAGTTTACCCTCCTTTTGTTAACACTCTTCCCCATCTGCAGTCCATATACTTGAACAGAACACAGATTCCTTGTATGAGAACCAGGGAAAACAATCACCCCAGATTTTGGTGCTCGCTGTCTTTCAAATCCTGCCTAATCTTATGCTAAGGTCCTCTGATAAGCTGAAGCAACTGAGCTCCCAATTCCCCTACATTTCTTTGAAAATCTGGGCCTTAATGATGACATTAATTATTGTTGCCTTTGACTTTCCTTCCTTTGTAAGTATCAGCTTAAAATCCAACTGTTAAAATAGCCTTCCTGTAGTAGGAAGCACCTTATCTTGTTCTTGCGTGTCCCTGTAACATCTGTATAAGGTGCTCTGAACTTTGTTGCTGTCCTCAAATAAAAGCAAAACAACAACAACAAAAAAATATCAACCTTGATAATACTTTGTAGGAAAAGGACCTGCACAATATCCTGCTTATTGCAGAATTCCAACATGGTGTGTTCCTTTAGTGGAGAAAATCGGATGCGGAGCCTTGGGACACAACAAAGCCCACAAAGTGCCCTTCCCTTACCTCTGCCTTCTGATCCTCATTTTTACACTCCGTGGGCTTTCCTGCTCAGTTATCTAAATGGCTGATACTGCTGTCTCCTTGGCTGCCAAAAATTTCTGGCAATCCTATAATATCTATTTGGAAATGTATATTTGGAAATACTCTCTCAGCCCTTTTCACTCTTAAAATGTATTTTAATGACAGTTATGGGGATCCTTAGTGTTTTCTATACAAAAGCTTTAACACTGACTATTTCCTCGTCAATAACATTTGAGATGATTTGGGAATTGCCTCATCCTGGCCACATGTTCCAGGTGTTGCAGCCCTCTGCAAGTTGCTTCAAATTCAGCTGAGAGAGTTAACTGAATAAACAGGTTTGTATGACCCTGCCCTCAGCACCAATACCCAAACCATTCAGAGGACAGGACTTACATGAGCTAGCATCCAAACTATAGCCAGTCTAAAAATACACACATGAGACAAAACCATAAGAAAACAGTGATTCCTTTGGGCCTCAATTTAGCCAAAATTACATCATCTGTGTATGCAGAGTCCATTTTGCCTGAACTAGCAGCGCACGTACTGATCGCAGGCATCCTCTCTTCCCTCCCACACCAACCAGAGCAGCTGAGAGCTCCACTCATCTCCTGCTGCCTGCAGATGGGACACTAAACTGCCAGATGATACAAGATGATGATGAGGCTGACACTGGGACAAATTAGACAAGACACCACCACAAAAACACTAGAAAGAATATGACAATCATCGAGAAACCTGTTTCGCTCATATTCATACGTTTAACTTGTAGTATTTTATGTAGGCAAAATCTGCAATTCAAAGAGAGCACAAGCACAGGCAGGGTGGGTACTCTGCATTTGGAAATCATAGAGCAAGTCAGAGGATCTCCTTTGCCCTCAGACATGCAGCAGTAGGCGTTTTCCCAGAGAAGTGGCTGCTGCAGAAGACACTAAGGAGTTAGATGGTAGGATGAACATTTTTCATCTGCAGAATGGGTGTTGGCTCCTGTCTAAAGCCATCTCAATCTCTCCCCAAGAAGCTATTGCCAATACTTCTATGCGACTTGGCACGATCGTCTGTCTCTTTTCCAGAGAAAACTGCTACCCGGTCTCCACCCCTTTATGTGATAGTGAAGGCTTAGCAACCACATGTAGAGCTTGGTGACAGACATGAGGTGAAGGGCTCTGTTCAGTATCTAGACAGGGAAAATAGAAACGTCTTTTGTCAAGGCAGCGCAAACACAGGGCATCAAATGCCATAAACGCAGAGAGAGAAGAAAGCAGAAAATATTTCTGAGATGGTTTGGAATTTTAATCCTTCTAAATAAAAAGAAAAAAAATCTAGAAATAAAATACCTTTAAAACGTGATTTATAAAACCCTGGAACGTCTGAAAACTCATGGAGTCAATCACTGTTTGAAATGATTGGTTCAGCTGTCCAGTCTTCCACAGGCAAATGACCAGACCCTAGTGAAAGGCAATCAGGGATCCCATTCAGAAAGGATTGTCAGGAACAGAGACATTTCCCTCTGAATTTCAGACTTCTTGACAGTAACCTCAGAAAAATCCTGGCAAGTGTTTTTACAATTACTATATTCACTAGAACCTTCAAAAGGGTTGTGTTTTTTTTGGGTTTTTTTCTTTTTTTTTCAAATTCCCCAATTCTTTGCAAAGAGCTGACATTTAGCTGCATGTCACTTAAGTTCTTAATCCTCTTAAAAAAGAACATGTGCTCTTGATTTGGCACCATTTGTTCCTGTACGATGCTACTCTGTGACTATCAGATAATTGCATAATTTATTTGCCTTGCATATTGAACTGAGGTCTGAATGCTCNAAATCAAAGAGAATAATAATCAATGGGCACCTCTCTATACTTTTTTCAAGAACATAAAATGGGCAGTGCAGAGCTGAAATTTTATTCACTTATAAAAATGTCTTGTTTATAACTCTCCATTTGGAGCTCACTTTAGAAAGCATTTCATCCAAGTACTGAGTGGTATCTTCATCACTTAGGATATCTTTCATTTTACACCCACAATTAATATTACTCACAAATGAAAACCCTCAGTCTCCTGTCTGCATCATCTGTCCACTTGATTGATAGGTGATGCAACTGTTTTGGAGCACGAAAGAGCATCTGCACATTTGGAGACATCTTTAGCTATCTAATTAGGTTAGGTTCCAAACCTAAACTCTTTCATAATATATGATGATCAGGTTTTGGACCATCTAAATACACAGGGAGTTACCAGTTTTATATCCTGCTAGAAAGGAATATTTGAAATATGTTTAATGAAATTAAAAGCAAACTGCACGGTGAGCTCACTGACTCCTTAAATCCATACTTGCTTCAATATCAAAATCAAGATACCAAAGAGTATCAACATTTCAGAGTTACTACTACTAAGACTTTTGTTTAAAGGGAACTGTTTCTCAGGTGAAATGAAATGGATTCCTCTGGATAATCCTATAGGCACTCCTGCCTCTACCTGGTAAAAAGCACCTCGAGTCCTCCCTCCAGAAGGAGCAGAGCGCATTGATGTTCCAGACACGTTAAAAATAAATCTCATCTTCTGCATGCATTCACTTCAGAAATCAACTGTACTTACACACATACTTTAAAATACAGATGAGTCTCTGCATCTCCTGAACGAGGAATGATTTGGGCAGTTATTTACACCCGTTCTGAATGGAGACAAGAAGAAACCCAGTAGAGCTTTCTATCACCTACAGTCCACTTGCATAAACTGACATTAGGCAATGCTGCGTTACTGGAAAACCTCTCTGCTCAGAGGAGCAAGCAAGCTTCTGGACAGGCTTTTGTGATAGTTTGGGCAAGGAATGCCCAGCCCCTGTAAACAGGAAATGAGGGGGAATTCTCCTGTGCCAGTGATTCATTTCATGATTAAAAAAAAAAAATCTTCTGGAAAAGCTGAAATAGGTTAGGGGTGTCAGTTGTCAAGGCTTGACTTTAAAAATCAGGACACTTCTTTCCACTAAGTAATCAAACTCCTGATGATGATACTCAAGTGATAGTTAAGTCAGTGATTATATTCTTCCCACAGCTTGGGGGAGATGCAGAAGAGGAAAGTAAGGATACTATAGTAGTGAAATCTAGGCTAATTTCAGCCTTTAACTGGGGAAGTTTCCCACAATACTTTATCCCCAGAGCTTACTTTTCCTTATTTATATGTCTACAGTAGAAATTCAAAGGAGTAAAACCTGGTAGTAGATTTGATGGCTTCTAAAATGCCAACTGTGATCATTAAAGTCAGGAGCATCTTAGTTTTTAAATAACATCAGTGTTTCCTGCAGGATTATGCTTGGTTACATTCTGATTTTCTAGGTTTGTTGTAAATGGAAGTGAATTGGACAACATTCACCATCATAATTGCATTCTGCATGAAGAGGTCTTTTTCAGGCTGGGCTGGCTGCTGCTGTTTTAATCAGAAGGTTGTCTATTTGTATGTTAATAGTTTCATCCTGGTTTATTAGGCTTGTTGATGAAAAAGCAAAAATCAGCTGCTTTACTATTTTCAAGCTTCGCTATTAATCTGTGATTTTTTTTGATGCCAACACAGAACCATTTCGGCATCCTCTGCCTTAAATCCTCTTAATGAAAGCATGAAGAATGACAAAATACTTCCTTTCATAAAGCAGAAGGCTGTGCCAATTCACTTTCAACATGCTCATTCAGTGGAACTGAGGTAAATATGTTGCTCCACAGGTGCTTCTCCTTGCAATAACATACTCCCTAGTAATCCATTAAATTCATCTCATGCTCTGTTTAGTGCCTACTCTGTGAACTGCCTAGCTGGTTAAGGTCATTGTGATAATAGCATCAGGTTAAACAGCACGGGTATGTTGAACTCTGACATTCATCCACTATGACCACAATATAGATAAGAAATGATGGGCACCATTAGACGCAGGACACCTACTCAGACCAACAAGATCTTCTCCCTTCTGCAACTCCTCGCAAGCCAAAACCCTCAAGATAAGACAAACATTTCCAGACCTGAATCTCAGAATGCCTTAAAATAATTTACTGCCCCTAGAAACAACAGCTCTGCAATTAGAAGCTTGTCTGTTTTCTTGTATTTACTGAACTAGCCCAAATGACTGAGCAGGAGGAGGCTGAGCGTGCTGTGGGGCCGGACAGAAGGTGGGTCAGTGAGTATGTGCGCTCGTGCAATCTGGAGGAACATGAAAGCCATCACTGCTCTGTTCAGAGCATGGTATCTCCTCATCACAGGGTTTTAAAACAAACTTGGTATAGCTCCTGGATCATAACCTCTTTCATTATGGAGTTCCTGTTGCAGGCAGACAAATAATTGCCGGTTAGTAAGTTGCTATTAAATTCAGCCCAAATTCACTCCCGGCAATCCTTTCCAAAAGTCTGATGGGTTTTATTTTATTATTTCCTTTGCGGGGTGTTGGGAAGTGTAATCACTGGTAACTAATCAAACTTCTTTCAAATACCCACAAATATATAAAGAGAACCAAATGATTAATTATTGGGCTAAGCCATTTCAAATGAGACCTCATCTAAATGAGCAGATTTATTTCCAGAGCAAGCAGGGTGTAAATTTAGCTGGTTTTCAAAGCTCAGACTCTAAAGCATGCCTGGATTTGAGGATGGAGTGGGTTATGGGTGGCTGTACAACTTTGCCCAGACATCCAGCAAAGCACAGCAATAAAACACAGATTGCAATTTTACAAAATATACTTTTCAACAAAGTGTTACCGAGGTTAATAAGTGCAATCACTGGGTACTGTTAATTATAGACAGGAGTAGGCTGGGGCATTAAACTGAGAGGGTTTTTAAAATGTCAGTGTTTAAAAGAGCATTCTTTACCCCCACATAACTGCTTCATTTGAGAAAAAGAAGACTTTTTTTTTTTTCAAATTTGTTTTCCTGTCTTTATCTCATTATTGTTGTTTCAAATCAGTTCCTCACCTGCTTGCTTGCTTCTTTTCATTCTTACCAACGTTGCTATCTATTTAGTTCAGGATGGAGATTTAACAAGTAAAGAAAACTGAAACATCTTTGGTTTTGCTTTTGCTATGCTCAAAAATCCCTGGAATCTGCAAAAATCTTGCCACAGGAACTTTAACTCAGCACCATTATCCCAGTCTACTGCAGTTGTGATAATCATAGATAATCTCTAGCAGTTTCCCTTCTTAGCAATATCACAGGCTTATCTCTCTCTATATATTTTTAAAGGAACATTGTAGGAATAAAATAATTTTATCCATCCAAATCTAAGCTCATGGAACTACAATAACCATCTCCAGAGATATGCAGCATTGCCCATGCTAAGAAACAGTTAATTAGAAATGAATTAACATTAATGCGTACACTGAATAGTCTTGTTCCCAGGCATAGAATTACTTTGAGCAACTCACAGAATCACAGATTCAGTTTCATGCAGTGTGAGGTAGACATCCTAAATATATTTAACGAGGTAAATACCCACGTCACCAAAGCCCTGCTTGAAGAAATATCCCCAAAAGAGGCCTCAGTGCACAGCGTGGGCTGCGCACATTGTGCACATGTGGGTATTGCATGGGCGCTTTGTGAGCGCTCCTGGAGTGAAACTGTCAGCACCAGAACCTTTGCAGAAATCTGCTTTTAAATGAGGATAAACTTTTATGGTGGAAAGCATCTCCCTGATTTGTGAAGATCTAATTGCAACAAGTTAAGCTGTGCCCAGAGTGGAAGCCCTCCTGTAAGGTGTGCTGAGAGGTGCCCAGCCCTGCAAACGCCCATCTAAGAAAGTTCTTCGTGCAGCATTCACGCTGTGAACTTTTGTTTTGTGGCACGCTTTTAACAGCCCAATATTTTATACTCATCCCCAAGGTAATTGACAAAACCCTTTTCTAATGTTAGCTAACAATTTTAGTGACAGCAGCTGAAAGATACAGTAAAAAGAAAACAACAAACATTGGATGCCAAACATTTGGTTTTTTTTTTTCATCAAGTGACACGGCTCCCAAGTTTGCTGTTCCATAGGCTCCCTGTTTCTCTAACAACTTTCATTGAGACTGTAGGTCACAAAAGAAGGATGAAGCCTTGGAAAGAGATACAATGACTACTTAATATTGTGTGGGATTATATGCAGTGGCCTGTGGCAATTCCTTATGTCTCTCTGGGTAGTGATGCTTTTCCAGCATCATTTTTTAATTTTTTTTGTCATCACACAATTCCATTGTGAAATATTCTTTTCATGAAGGAGGAAGAAAGAGCTGGTTACACCCTGCAGTGTTTTGGGGAAGGCTAAGAAGCGTGGTTTGCAGGGAGTATGTGTGAAATATGACATTTCATTATGTGTAATTATTTTTTAACCAGTAATGTCCATGTTGAAATGAGTTTCTTATTTTTGGAATGCATGGGGAGTGGTTGGGGAGGGGAGTCATGTTTTTTTTTTCCCTGTTAATAAACTCAAGTCATTCTTATGCTAAAGTAATTTCTCAGCAAAACAAATTTCTCTCCATCTGGGTAATGGCACACCCAAATGTGATTACATTACAAGGGATTTTAAATTAAATTTCAAGGTAGGAGCATTATTAATCCAATGCATTTGTCTTTATTATCATTGGATCTAAAACAATAAAAGACTTGGGCTTGCTTTTAAATAGCAGTTCAGTACTGCTTTCTTACAGTGATGTGGGCTTGATCTGAAATCCTCACAAATAATCTCTGTGTTTTGGGTCAGGCACCAAAACTCTCTCAAAATGTGTAGCAGGAATGGCTATATCCATCCCAGAGAGACACAGGAGCTGCAGAAGAGGTTTGCTTGGTTTGGATGCTTTCTGAACTTAAAGGAGCAGTATCAGCTGCTGCTCCAAGAGGTTTACTAAGTCACAGCACCGACAGGGCTATGGAGAGGTGGGACACAGAGCTGGCAGAGTCAGAAATATCCATTTTCCAGACTTGTAACAAACCAAGACATCAGCTTGAAAAATCAGAGTATGTATTTTCATAGGATCATGGAATGGTAAGGTTGGAAGGAGACCTCAAGGAGCATCTAGTTCCAACTCCCTGCCATAAGCAGGGACACCTCCCACTAGTACAGGTCACTCAAGGCCTCGTCCAACCTGGCCTTGAACAGGAGCAGCCACAACCTCCCTGGGCAACCTGTGCCAGTGTCTCACCAAGTTTCACCAGTTCCAGTGTCTCACCAGTTTATTCTCAACAAACTGCTAAATGCTGCCCACCTCGGTATTTCCGAAAGAGATGTTTACATGCACATGCAAAGGAACTGGATGCCCAAATGACTTGTGTTCATCTGCCTTTTTGTGTTCACAGGCATTCAGATTACATTTTGGATGCAAGACCAGTTTTGTTTAAGCCCATTACCAACAATGAATCTCTCTTGAGTACTGTTTTTCAATCCATCACATCGGAAACGTCAACTATCTCGCCTTATAAAATGAATGTGATCAGAATTTGTCATCACAGCATTATTTGTCCATTTTTTCCTGGGGAACCTGACAGCTATCAGCTGATTACATTTGATCCAGCTACAGAACATGGGCTTTACCAACTCTTCATCACAACAGCTGAAAAAAAAAAAATAACCACCAAGTAGGATGCTAAGTAAAGGTATTACAAAATGCTACTGTATGGTTTTCCACAATGTCCTAACTTTATAGAATGTGCTCCTGGCTCATGTTTCAGCCCTGGCAGATCTGAGGTTCAGTTCATTCCACCCCCGGCATTTTTTGGGTGCTGGACTTTATAAAGCATGGAGGCAGTGGGTGGAAATAGTGGGGCAACCCAGCACTAGGCAGGCACAATGTCCTCTTGACAGAACCAGCTGAGGAGAGCTGCAAGGGCTTGCACCTTTCAGAGAGCCAACCCTGGGGCACAGGCGGTGCCAGGCACACCGCTGGATCAGTGTTAGTAAGAAATCAGAACAGTGTCATTTATGTTGGTCGTAGAATCATTTTGGTTGGGAAAGACCTTTAAGAACACTGAATCCAACCATTAACCCAGCACTGCCAGGTCACCACTAAACCATGTCCCTCAGCAACACATCTACACATCATGTACCTCCAAGGACAGTGACTTAACCACTTCCCTGGGCAGCCTGTTCCAATGTTTTATAACCCTTTCTGTGAACAGATTTTTCCTAATATCCAACCTAAACCTTCCCCAGCACAGGAAGGACATAGAACTGTTGGAGCAGATCCAGACGAGGCCCACAAAGATGCTCAAGAGGGCTGCAGCAGCTCTCTTATGAGGACAGGCTGAGAGAGTTGAGGCTCTGCAGCCTGGAGAAGAGAAGGCTTCCAGGAGACCTTAGAGTAGCCTTCCAGTATCTGGAGGGGGCCTACAGGAAGGCTGGGGAGGGACTATTTACAAGGTCTTACAGGACAAGGGACAAAGGGTTTACACTGGCAGAGGGAAGATTTAGACTGGATATTAGGAGGAAGTTCTTTCCAGTGAGGGTGGTGAGACACTGGCACACGCTGCACAGGGAGGTTGTGGCTGCTCCCTCCCTGGAGGTGTTCAAGGCCAGGCTGGAGGAGGCCTTGAGTGACCTGTACTAGTGGGAGGTGTCCCTGCCTGTGGCAGAGGGTTGGAATTAGATGATCCTTGAGGTCCCTTCCAACCTTACCATTCTATGATTCTATGAAACCTCTCGGTGCAACTCAAGACCACTTCCTCTTGTCTTATTGTGTGGCCTTCTTGGGGGCTTTCCCTTTGTCACTGAGATTAGGGGCCTGAGCTGCTCAATGGAATATTTCTGGAATTAATTCCAGTTGCTCTGGAAATATACTACCCTAATGCAACTGTTTGCATGTAAATGCAGACATGTGACAGCAGGTGCCTACAGCTGATACCCGTGCCCCATTTAAGGATGCACACTGCAGCACAGAAGCGAGCACTGCGTTTCAGCCTGGGTATCCACTGCTCTGCAGAAGCAACTTAATCTTCGCAGCATATTCCCTCAGTAACTGCCTGTGCATGAGATTTCCAAATGCTCAGACATAATTCTCTCACTGGAGAGTACAGACTGATTATGACAAACTCCGTCAATTTTATTAGCCCCACATATGTTATAGATATATGTGAAAATCAACCATCATTCTTCCTGCGATGCGCGGAGTGGCACTGCTGCAGACTGTGCCTTTCCCCTCCACACCCCCAGAGCTTCCAGGCTGCCTGCCATTCAGCCTCCATGTGGCCCCCGAGCTAAGATGATTTGAAAAAGAGAAATATTAAAAGGATTAAAACTGACACGATTGAGCCAGTGGGCGACTGAAGCCACAGAGTCCTGACTGCTCTTGAAAACTGAAGCGAAACACGGGGAGGAGACTGCTGCCCTGCAATCTTGCTGTGCCAGGATTTCTCCTCCGAGGTGGACTCAGCTAACCTGCCAGCAGGCTCCTCTGTATCCTAGCAGTTGTCCCTTAGCAAATGTCTCTGATTGCTGAACACCATCTAGCCAAGCCCGGTTGCATCTCTGATGCTGACAGGGGGCACAGCTGAGCTGTATGACTGCTGAGGTCCTTCCTTACCCTTGGCATCAGTCAGGATGCTCACAATGTCTCTCTATGCAAGGCTGGATGCAAAATGTGCTCTTGAAAAGCTGTAAGAAGTATTTGCATCAAGATCATTCAGCCAAAGCCTTTGCTGGCTCTGGGTCTCAGAGGCTCAGCAAGCAGAAAGCAAGCGATGGATACAATTTAAAGAAAAAGATGAAGCCTTCGGAGGGTTATTTAAGTCCCTATTGCAATGTGCCTCTAGGAAGCCAGGGAAAAAAAAAGTTGAAATGGAGGTTTACTGTGAAGAGGCAGGTCCAGGAGTGAGGAGACCCATAAAGACCTCTGCACCTCAATCTTCCCAACTGTAAGAAGTCTTCGGGTTTGATAACCTGAAGAGTGCAATAGGCCACGCACATGGGGTGAAAGCAATTAGCAACTGCAGAGTACCGAGAAACTGTCAGAGAACAGAACCGCATAAACACAAAGCTATTATGGGCACCCTGTTACCATAGTGATTGGTGTCTCAGAAATGCTAATAATAGTAAAATAAATAATACAGGCCAGGCAGGAAGAGCCCCTAGAGATGGATATGAGCTGCTCCCCTCCTGAGGGACTCCATGTACTGCTTTCTCAGCGCTCCTCGCCCCGCGCTGGCTCCAGCTCAGCTCCCTCCCAGGGTAACACACTGTGCTGCTTCGAGAGCGCCAGGTCAGCCAAGCCAAAGTGCAACTTTTAAGGGCTTTATTATTTTCAGGAGTCATCAGAGAAAACAAAACCCCCACAACTGAAAATAATTGAATACGTCAATAATATTTTGACTTTTTCATGTCTTGTAAGGTTTGCTATAGCCCTGCTAAGTGCTTTATTGTTGTCCCTCCAGCGATGTTAATTAAGTTCCCCATAGGCTCACAAGTCCTTTTTTACACTTGCTCTTTCTTCTCCATTTTTTTTTTAATTAAAGGAAAAAAAAATTGTTTTCCTAACTGTAATGCCTAGCAATGGGAGCTGTGATACAATGGAAGGCACCCAGACAACAGCAGATTAGAAGGAATAAAGGTGAGATATCCTTCAGTGTGACGGTCAACTTTACTCCACAAATAGGTTTTCCAATAGTATTAGGTGAGGGGTTGTGAAAGACCAAAGAAAGTGTTAAAGAGCCATGCCAAATCATTAAGGAGTATCAATCTTCAGCCTTGGGAGTCTTGTTAAGATCTGTTTTACACATGTACAAAGGGATGTTCAGAGCCAAACAGCTTAGGTAGGTGCTTCATCGCTTTTCCATGTTATTTTATATTTATTACATTTTTAATTTATAATTTATCGATGTTTTTATCAGTAGCAGAAGCAAATTCATTATAGAATCATAGAATGGCTTGAGTTGGAAGGGACCTTATAGATCATCTAGTTCCAACCCCCTTGCCATGAGGAGGAATACCTCCCACTAGACTAGTTGCTCAAAACCTCATCCGGCCTGGTCGTAAATGCTTCCAGGGATGAGGTGTGCACAATTTCTCTGGGCAACCTGTTCCAGCATCTCACCACCTGCACAGTAAAGAACTATGTCCAATCTAAATCTATCCTGTTCTAGTTTAAAACCACTGCTCTTTGTCCTATCAACACATGGCCTAAAAAGCAGAAGAGAGCAAAGAGTAGGGCAGGAGAAAGACACACACCTGCTCTCTTCTTTCAGACACAGTCTCCAGTCATCAAAGATGGCAACTCACTCTTTCTTCCAATAAATCCTTCAGTGCTCCATTCACTCTCCTCAGTGCTTATCCCATGCTTTGCTGTATCAGTAGCCAAGCCCAATGGGCCTGGGGTCTCTCATTAGAGCTGGGAAGTACATCAGAGTCAGAAGGACTCTGTGGAGATTTAAACAGGAGTGAGGTGGATTCTGCTTACTATTATGCTTGTGCAAATCCAACCATGACCTGTAGAGGAGAGCTGAGGTCAGTACTTTCCTTGTCAGCCAGGGTGGCTGTTCTCATTTCAAGTGTCTTACATTGAGTTGTCTACCTTGAATAAACCAGAAAATGTCACTTTATAGTAAACTGTGATGCAATCACCCACAGCCTATCTTAGCTAACAAAACTTAACTGCTTTACAAAACTTTCATAGTACAACCAGTCCTCTGATTTTGACTGAGAGGATTCATTGCTACTCTACTTATTTCCATTAAGTTGGAAGTGCATTTTTTATACTTGTTAAACTAGGAGAGAAGCAGCATTGATCAGTGCCAACTAGAATAAAATTCTGTATCAAGCTTTTGTCACAGACATAGCCTTTTTGTCCAGATTTTGCTCACTGAAGGCTGCTCAGTGTTCAAATCTCTCATTTCAGCCTCTAGTCATATATTGCAGCTGATAAATTAGGCTAATGGATAATCTAAAATACCCAGAGACACTAAGTCCACTGATGAGAACTGTGCCTACAGAGCCACCACTGGTACTGGGGAACCATGAGCCCACCACTGCTCTTCCTGACATTTTTGCTTGCAGTCTGTGCAAGGATGCTCAGAGACAACAATTTCTGTATTTGGCTGGACCACAGGGACACACTTGTTCTGGGTCACTGTGTGAGCCAAACCAGTGAAGAGAAGAAAAATAATTTTTGCCTCTTCTTTCCACTCAAACTACACTTTGGCACAATTTGGCCCTGTGTAGTGTCCTTTCTGGCTCCCAGGCAAATCATTCAAACCACCTCAGTTAACTCTCCCCAGTTTAATGCTGCCTAGATACACTATCTGATGGACAGAGATGCTGAAGGAGGATTGTTACAATTCCAGGAACAGTCCAACTTAATAGAAAGTATCAGTGAGCCCTTTATTTACCAATGTAGTCAGCATAAGTGCCTCAAAAAGACCCCTGGCCAGTGGCACAACACAAGGAAGGGAGATGAGTCAAGCATGACACCCACATGGCAGGACAGAGAGTGGAGTTGGTTGTTTAGGGAGATGCGGTGTTCAATTCCTGCCATGACTCATTCAAACAAATCAATTATTGATAAGATGCAGAGATATCAAGAAAAAAAAAGTTTCCACTCTTTCCAAGCATAGAAGTCATAAAAGTACAAGTGAGCAAAAACCTAATGGTACAGAAGGAATAGAAAGGGAAAGGCACAGGAGGGAAAGACTGGTGATGTAATACTTTGTTTCCACAAGTGTTCAGCTTGGAGTGGAATTAGTTTCTCAGATACTCAAGCAACAGAGATAGCTGTTTTGAGACATCAATCAGTAGACTGTAGGGAAATCAACATTAAAAAAAAAAAAAGATGGTGTTGCAGCAAGAAAGCTTGCAAATTAGTATAAGCAGCAAAGCATTGAATAAGCAGGAAGGAATTAAGCTTTATTTGAGCAACAGTTTGCTCATACCTACATGAGTTTTGAAGATGTTAAAATGTGATCAGCGACAGCCATCTCCCAACCCCTGAAAGCTTCTCTGTATGCAGGATTGTACAAGCCTGTAGATCTACTGCTTGTCTGCACGGCCCTGTTGTGAGAAACAGAGGACCAAAACCCTATGACGTTGGAGGATGAAATGGACTTTGTTCACTGCTGACCAGGAGATGCTCAAATCTGAAATCTCATCTGAAATATTTTTAGGGATTAAAGGCTTGCCCCCTTAGACTGCTCACACCATAACTCCATATCATGGCTCTTTTGGATAAGTATTTTTTTTTTTTCCTTATACATTTGACTGAAGAAGACAGAGCTGAGAGGTTAGGTACTTATTCTAAGATAAACACCAGAATGCTCTCCAGATGCATTTTGTGCTCTGCTCCTCAGTCAGTACAATACTTACTTCATGTAAACCAATTATGTTGCTTCTCCCTCCTATGACAATTTACCATACACAGGAGATAGGATTTTTTAAGTAGAACCAAACAGTTTGGCCTGTTGCTGTATCCAATTACATCATACAGTGTTATCCCCTTTCTGTCCCTTCTGTCTCTGGACTGGTGGTTTTAGGAATGCAAACCCTATCCTATGGTTATATAACACGAGAGTATTTTCCAGCAGGAGAAAGCAAGAATAAAGAATCAGGCTGTAAATTTCATTAGCAGTTACATCTGCTCTTGCTATATAAATGGTTTCTCCTTCCCAGGCCATTGCATCCTGTTGCAAGCAAAACATAGTCCTACCCTTGAGACTACAAAATCAAGTTCCATGGGAATCTATGTGGGGTCTGAAATCCTTGCTCCATAGTAGGATTTCAAAGGCACAGCATCCTGTTGGCACGAGCCACGTCAGACCAAATCCTCGTGTGAACAGTTTGCTCACGCAGACGCCAGGAAGATGCAAAGACATTCACCTAAAGCATTACTCTGCCTGCTTGCACTGCAGCCTCTGAGGAGGTTGTTGCTCCTTCCCTTAATGACTGGTTAACTGACAAACACACAGTTGTTAACTAATTTGAAAAGACTGACGTAATGCAATTCAAAACTTCCTTAATCTCAGAGTGCAATTTCTCTAGTTACCTATTTATGGCCCATGGTAAATGATTTTGTCCCTTTGGAGAACTGCTTTAAAGTTCCAGTATGCTATGCCTGCTGCATTCTCAGCATTGCAAGAGAACTCTCACATTAACAGATAACACCTGGAAACAAAATTGCCACCAAAATTATTGGCTTAGTTTAGGAAAAAAAAATGATTAAACAGGTTACACTGAGAAGCTAGTAGGGTTCTTACCAAGCTAGTAGGATTCTTACCAAGCTAGTAGGATTCCTACCCAAGGAACGGGTATCCTGATTATTTATAGATATTATTTCCAATTCACAAAAATGAGGAGTGTGTGTGATGGTTTGGGAGTTCCCTACCCCCCCACACTTTGTAAAATGGCCCAGNATGTTTTAAACCTCTGTGTATTGTGATGGGAATATGTTCCATGGAATCCAATTAATCTGAAGAACATTGCATACATTTGGGAACATTCATGCTGTACAATTTCACCGGCGTATGGATTTGCCCTCAATAATGCTTGCTAGTATCTGGTAACAAAGATATTAACAATCTCCTGCACAGTTGAATAATGGAGGACCAGACTATATGTTTTCCCAGCTCAGTGTAGGCAGCTACAAAGAAGCTTTTGAGGGTAAACAAATAAAGAATTGAGAAAATAAGGAAGAAGATGGTATTTTAAGAATGTGACTATTTAGAGAATGCTGGGGAATGAACACAGAGGAGGCTGTTCCTTTATAGGTTAGATGCATTTCAACAGGAACTGAGCAAGTACAGAAGAAAAAAAGAAAAAAGAAAAAAAATATGGAGGGAGGATAAAAAGAATATTCAGACTCTGGCTGTTTCCCACACGCCGAAGATAATAAAGTGAATGGAAGTGATTTTGTTTGAGGGGTCAGAGCAGAGGCTGATATTGCAACCTTTCCAGATCTTGAAAAACATCATTTGATTAAAATAACTGGCCCTGTTGTTCTGCTGATCCTAAGAAGGCTATTTTACATGATGAAGACAACAGTAGCAAGGCAGCAAACAGTAAGTTTTAGTGTTTTGGAGGCAAAGCACTAGAGACACACTGCTGCTGGAAAGTGTAACAGAACATTAAAGCTCATGATAAGTAAGCAGGAATCAGCAAAAAGTTAATAGGAAATCACAGTGACAATATGTCTTCACAGTTCAGCACAGTATTTCTCTCCTTTTTCCCCCCCTCTTCTAACAGGATGTGGAATTTAACAGGACACAGGAAAGCAGTATCTTAGTAAAGAAAGAAAGGAACAACCAGAGATAAGGAAATAATGGCTCTTGCCATTAAACAAGATACTCAGTTAAAAAAAAAATAAAAAACATTTGTTTGTGAAAGTTTGACAAGACCTCACTTGCCCAGACCTTGANTCCTGCACAGTTGAATAATGGAGGACCAGACTATATGTTTTCCCAGCTCAGTGTAGGCAGCTACAAAGAAGCTTTTGAGGGTAAACAAATAAAGAATTGAGAAAATAAGGAAGAAGATGGTATTTTAAGAATGTGACTATTTAGAGAATGCTGGGGAATGAACACAGAGGAGGCTGTTCCTTTATAGGTTAGATGCATTTCAACAGGAACTGAGCAAGTACAGAAGAAAAAAAGAAAAAAGAAAAAAAATATGGAGGGAGGATAAAAAGAATATTCAGACTCTGGCTGTTTCCCACACGCCGAAGATAATAAAGTGAATGGAAGTGATTTTGTTTGAGGGGTCAGAGCAGAGGCTGATATTGCAACCTTTCCAGATCTTGAAAAACATCATTTGATTAAAATAACTGGCCCTGTTGTTCTGCTGATCCTAAGAAGGCTATTTTACATGATGAAGACAACAGTAGCAAGGCAGCAAACAGTAAGTTTTAGTGTTTTGGAGGCAAAGCACTAGAGACACACTGCTGCTGGAAAGTGTAACAGAACATTAAAGCTCATGATAAGTAAGCAGGAATCAGCAAAAAGTTAATAGGAAATCACAGTGACAATATGTCTTCACAGTTCAGCACAGTATTTCTCTCCTTTTTCCCCCCCTCTTCTAACAGGATGTGGAATTTAACAGGACACAGGAAAGCAGTATCTTAGTAAAGAAAGAAAGGAACAACCAGAGATAAGGAAATAATGGCTCTTGCCATTAAACAAGATACTCAGTTAAAAAAAAAATAAAAAACATTTGTTTGTGAAAGTTTGACAAGACCTCACTTGCCCAGACCTTGATGATCCTCAGACCTTCTTCAGAAAGGTTTCCTTTCTCTAGATGAAGAAACCTGTGACCAGAATTGCCTGAAATAAATCATTGCTTCTGAAGCCTCAATGTGAAATGTTTTAAGGTCTGGTATTCACAGAAGGATGTTTAGCTCTTTTGGAGGAAGCATGAGCCTTCGAATCACCTCAAATCAGACACCTGCCTCAGAACATGCTTGGCCAAGCTAGGTACAATGGTGCAAGTCCACAGCCACATGCAGCACCCCATACAGCTGCGTGTTTGTGTCAGCTTCCACAGATCAGCTCAGGGTGTCTGCTATAAAGGCTGCAAAGTTCTGTGTTTGCCTTTTCAATCCGTTGTGTAATCAACACACAAAATCCAGAACTGCAGGTGACAAGAGTCCAAGAAAGTTTGTTTCTCATCCCTGAAATTAAAACAAGATGAACATTTTCCTCCTAGGGGTCAAACTGGCATTGTGCAAGAGTTTTGTCTTCCTGGCACTAAGCCACAGATAGAGGAGACTCCATTGCAGTACTTGGAGATGCATGGCATCCATCTACTTTCTGCCACCTATATAAAAGAGCATAATTTAATGATCTAGAAGACAGTTATCACTTTGCATTATCAGGGATTATTATTTAGAAGTCATGCTCCAAAATACCTTTGTGGCCCAGAACAGGACAAGTGCTCCATGCCAGAGGAATAAGGCAGGGTGTTCATGCAGTGGAGGACAGTGAACTCAAGCTAAGCCCCAGGGCACTGTGTTTCCTACATCTGTCTGTCCCCCTTCAATACTCCAGCAGCACAGCCTTGCCATTGCTCATGGGCCTTGGAAAAGCTGTTCAACTGCTCAGAGGTGGCCCAAGTGGGTCTGAGCATCATTTGATGCAAGGAAAGCACAGCAACACAGGACATGTGTAACCAGAAGTTGTGTGACATTGTGCAGCGTTTCACTCTCACGTGCAGAGCACCTGTGAACCAAAGCCCTTTCTTCTGCCACTGTAAGTAACAGCTTGCCTGGAATGTGGACTTCAGACTGCTGCCAACTCTGAGCATCTTTTTCTTTTGTCCCTTAACCATGTAGGTTTTTTTTTCCTTTTGGCAGAACCACGACCAGAAAGTGTTTAAAGGCAACGATGACTATTTGCAGTTGATCTTTTCACTGGATGTTAAAATACTCATTTTACAGAATGCAAAACATTTTTCTTAACAGAAGGGAAAAAGGGGGAGGGCAAGGGAAAAGGACAGGGAAAAGGGGGAGGGCGAGGGAAAAGGACAGGGAAAAGGGGGAGGGCAAGGGAAAAGGACAGAAAATTAAAAAAGGAAAAATGAGAAGAAGGAAAAGGAGAAAAGAAAAAAGAACGAGCAGGACCTTCACTGTTTTTATGGACAGTAAAAAGTAATTCTGAAAAGGAAAGGTAAAATGACAAACGTTGTTTGTGATGTCTTAATGTTTAATGCTGATGTTATTGAACACAGTGATTAGCACCCTCTCAGATGTGGTTTTGAAGGTGATACCTGGACTACAGAAAGATTTTCAGAGGCATTTTTCTTGCTAAGAAATAGCCAACTCCTGGTATTTGTTTTTTTTCCAAGTATCTTAAAAAAAACATATCAAGCTTTTCACACTCCAGTTCAGATTTCAGAACTGTTGTTTATCTGTTTTAAAGTTCTCTGCAATGAGAAAGGAACTGTAATTAATGAGGAGCTCAGGCCTTGCTGTACACACACACGAGTTTATCTATCGGTCCATAGACATAGACACATTGTAACTTTAAGATGTGGTTTTAACTTAAAGGACTGATTGCAAAATATTGGCAAGGAGCATTTTATTTAACAAAACATCCAGTGGTTTGCCTAACATCTCATTCCACAATGACCTCACTGACGTTATCATTTTCCAAAGGGCTAACGGAGAGAGGTTTTTTAGGGTGAAAAAAAGAAGAGCTAATCCTCAGGATATGGATGATCCAATGCTTGTGTGAAAGAAAGTCACTCCAGCCAATGCATAACCTTACCTGACCTATAGATGCTGCCTCCCCAGTTTCCATTTCCCAAAATTCCCCCAGCATACGAGGCTGGTGAGAGGCCTACCATTCCTATTCCACAGTACCCAAGCCAACATATGTCAGGGTTCTTGTAAGGGCTGGTGCCAGTCTGCAGCACCATGTTCTCATTATCTGCTTTGGTCCCCTCCTGCCCTGGCCAGCTCAGCAGAAAGCAGTCTTGCAGAGAAACAACACAAACATGCAAATAAACTATATACAGTTTAAGACAGACTACCAAAAAAACCCAAAAACAAACAAAAAAACCCCACACAAACATTTTGGAGGCAAAACTTTTCAAATTTAATGAAAGCCCAAGCAAACAGTCAAAAATTTACCTTTGGAATTAAATGGATATAAAAAAAACAAACCAACCAACCAACCAACCCAAACACAACAGGTTTACAAGCAGAACTGTGCATGTGCTTAAACTAAACCCACTTTATATACAGGCCTAGGTTGTGAGCAGCATATTTCATATCCTACAAGACCAAAGGTGGAGACTCAGACAGACTTTATCCTAGGAAGAGGTTAAGTCACAATATTCTATTTCAAGTTGCTACCACCTTCAAGGTATTTGATGAAGAAACATGCTGATGGGCTGGTGCAGAACAGAAGGACCTGCATCATTCTTCCAAAATATGCTATTGCCTATTCAAGCCAAGAGAGAAGGAAAAAAAAAATAAATCCTTCCTTTTTTAAAGGATGATAACTTTCTAATAAATCCAATGCAGAATGCTACAGACAGCACTTAAGAGCACACTGACACAGTACTATCTAAAGAATTATGGACACCCCTAGGACCCTGCCAGGTTGAAACTTAATACCAAAATAGAATAAATTGATTCAAGAAGTCATCTTGAACACCACTGTTCGGCCTGAGTGCAGTTCGGTCTCTAATGATTAAATGTTATTTCTTTATAAGCTTCATTCTGGCCAAAACTATCTTACATTAGTATTTTCACAAACTACATCCCAAAATAAACATGTTCTATATGATACAAATACCAAAGTCACTTCAGTTCACTTATTGTGGTCATGACCACTTTGGCAAGATTTTGGGGAGGGAGGAGAAATTCAATAAATCAGATACTTTTGTGATTTAGTGCTGGCAAAGGTCAGAAACCAGCACACAACATCTCCGTACTCTGAATTACATATCAGCTAATAGGAAGAGCAAAGTTTTCCAAGAACCCAGCCAAAACCTGGCATCTGACAGAGGAACTTCATCAATGTGTCCTATCCCTTGAGCTCCTCCCTCCCAAGCATTACATCCTGAAGAAATACAGTGCAATAATGGACACAAGGACTAGTTCTTAAATTATAAAACCTGACAGCGAGGGAAGGATGAATGGAGAGAAGCAGTTTTTCCCTTAATCATGTTGTGCTTTGAGTTAGTGTCATAGCATTTGCACTAGGAGATGATAAACTAAGGGAATTTGGTGACAGAGGAGGAAGTTGAGCTTTGCACTTCAGATGACATCGAAACACCTGCAAAATCAAAGTGTCTGTGGGATTTCTGTTCTGCCCAAATTTCAAAAGGCAGAAAGCACCTAACCAGATCAGTGGTGATGTGGGCCCAATGTGATTTTCTTTGAAGGCAGTAAGTTTAGTCAATGCCATATTTACCAGGACTGCTTGCTCACGTTTGCACAAGTTTATTTGCCTCCTATCTGTTGTGACACAGCTGGCTTTGGACAGATGCACACAATGTTCGGCACACGAGGAATATTTGTGATGTGTTGGGGAATAAAGGCCAAAGCGTCGGGTTCCGTTCTCATTTGCCATCTCATTTCCTTAGTCTGGGGACACAGCATGTCCTCACGCAGACACAGTTCCACTTCCCTTCACTGCTTCATCAACAACAGTTGACCTGAATAGAGTAGAGCTCATACAACACAACGCCTGAGACAGAGCCGTGTGTCTCCTTGTGACCAGACAGCGCCTGTGCCACAAGGTTTTCACTGCTGGTGCTCTGGGGATGCTGCAAGGGCTGACACAGTTAGAAGCCACTTTCTGCACAGATTTAAAGATGTGAACTCCTGCATTCCTAGAGCAACTTTGCAGCACTTTGTAAGGCAACCTGACATGTGTAATTGATAGAGAAGGAGCAAGCCAACAGCCAGGAACTGGCAGGGGTGCTCCGACACATACCAGTACTGCATAGATCATAGCATTAAAACCATCAAATGCTCCTGGTAGAAAAGCAAACAAACAAGACCAGCCTAAGACCAAGATATATATATAAAATGCCCAAAGAAACATTAAATCATCTGAAGATACTTCCATTAAACAGAATTATTGTCCCCATTAAGAATCAAAGCTACTTAGAATCATTGGCTATTCAGCCAGTTCCCTGCGAGACTTCCCCACTAGGCAGGTTTTTCCATGTGGGTTTCTTGTGATTAAAGACCTTATCTTGCAAATCCTTGCCTATATCTATTGCCCTAACTCAAGTGAGCAGCCCTAATGGATGAAGAGCAATGGCTTACTCATCTCATCTACATTTACCTAATTCTGCTGATTTCAGCTTGAATTACATGACAAAAAGAGATCAAGCCAAGGGACTTCCTCTCACAGAACTGAATTTACAAGAGAAGAAATAGCTGTGCCTGCAGTCAGATGCAAACACACCACATTCAGAGCTGCCCAGACTTCTAGCCACTGGAGCTTCAGCCAGCTCTAGACTAGAGTCACATAGCCATGTTCAACATCTTTGTTGGTGCTATGGACAGAGGCACTGAGTGTGGCCTCAGCAAGTTTGCTGACCACACCAAGCTGTGTGGTGCAGCAGACATGCTGGAGGGCAGGGATGCCAGCCAGAGGGACCTGGACAGCTTGCAGAGGTGGGCACAAGCCAACCTTATGAGGTTCAACAAGACCAAGTGCAAGGTCCTGCATCTGGGGCAAGGCAATCCCAAGCACAAATACAGTCTGGGCAGTGCCTGGCTGGAGAGCAGCCCTGAGGAGAGGACCTTGGGGGTGCTGGTGGATGAGAAGCTCAACATGAGGCAGCAGTGTGCACTTGCAGCCCAGAAAGCCAACCAGAGCCTGGGCTGCATCAGGAGAGGTGTGGCCAGCAGGTTGGGGGAGGTGATTCTCNCCATAAGACTGTGAAGATGCTGATAAATCCACCTGAGAGGCAAAACTTTTTGCTGCAGTCACATTCACACCTTAAAGTGTCTAAATGGCTTCTTGACCAAAGCTGGCTCATTTCCCAGTGTCTTGGGGCTAGGCTATGACAGCACCAAACTGTACAGCCATGTTCTGTAAGGTAAGTATATCCTCTATTGACAGCATGTAGTTGATCCTTCATAATAAAATGTGTATTCTACTCTTCTCTAATTGACTGGCCTGCTGACTGTCTGAAATTGCCTGGAGACAAAGAAATGAAATAGCACAAATTACTTTAAGGGTAATTATACTAATAAAATGTAACACAGTTTTGCCTGCCATCTAGAAATACTGTTAGCATCAGGCAGGGGAGCAAGTGAGAATCTGAAATTCCACAACTCAAACCAGAAAGTAAGGAACTTGCTCTTTTTGAAACCAAACTTGTATTTGCCACGATTTCCATAATTTATAACCCTGGAAATTAATTTTGACATTCCTAAATTCCAATGTTCCAAATCTCCTAACGGACTCTTTGCATAGATCTGCCTCACCCCCCTCTGAGGGGGTCCGAAAGGGATTTCTGAAGATACTGTGCTGATACCAGCAGCTTGATAAAGTACAGTGACTGCATTCTGAGGAACAGACTTAGCAGTGCTTGCCTGGGTATGCTTGTATGTGTGTGTGTGTGAGAGTGTTTTATATGGCTGCACTGCCCTTACCACTTAGTCCTAACAATAAACACTGATGATTATGAAGTAATCTGGACAAATGGGTGGGAAAGATACCAAAGTCCATGAGCCAAAAAAATGGTTCACTCCTTGGTTCCTGTTTTAGGCATCAAAGTAAAGCATAAGTGAATATGAAATGTTAACCTTTTATGGTTAGCTATCCGATGGAGTGGATCTTGTCTTGCTTCATTTTTGATTGACAGTGCTATAAACATATGACATGAAAGAATTGCCCCAGCCAAGCCTGGTCTGATGGATTTCTGTTGGAATTTTTGTGGGGAGCAGCACAAGAAGGGAGCCTGGAGCACAGTCTACAAGGTTGAAGTGCCTAAGTCTGAAACACTGATGGTTCAAACTCAGAAGTGATTTGACCAGTAGGAGTTACATGTGCTACTTAGGCAATGACCTCCAGGAAAGCATAAAGGTGGCCAGGGACATGGAGGGCAGGAGTGACTTGATCAGGTACTTCCACCACCTCACCTGGAAATAAGTCAGGACCCTCACTTCACCTACAAGTACAGTCTAACACACTTCCAATGTACTTCAACTCAGAGTGGCCCACTGGAGACAAAGTAGGGGAACATTAAAACCTGGTACGTGACAGCATCTGCTCAGCAAGTCCACGCGTGTCAAGCTCTACAGACTTGTTACCTCGCTGTGGTTAGACACCTTGTTTTGAGATCCAAGCAGATTACCACTAAAAGCTTTCCCTTCCGTTCATTACTTCCTACTTCAGTGTTACTCACATTGATTTTCTTATTCTAACTTCTCAGATCTAAAAGCAGAGCACTGAACTCATGCAACTGCTTTCTGACTCTTTTCATAAACAAGCCTAACACTACTACAGATCAATCACTGTGAAAGTTATTTTTCCTTGCTTCTTTTCTGACTGAAAGACAAAGAATTGGGACTTTCAGAGGTTTGGTTAGGAGGCATATTATGTGATTTAAATGTGTCAATGGCAAAGATATGGAACCTGGGAGGGAGAGGAGACAACAAGACCACATCTCTCAGCATCACTGAAGTTAATAAGATAAAAAAACCAGCCAGATCAAGCATGTGGAGTTACACTGCTGAAATACCAGGGCAAATAAAAAGAAAATCAGGCACTACAGAAATGGAGACAGAAAATGACAGCTCCATTAACAACAGAAATGCATGTAATATGCAACATAGCTGACAATATATGTATGCATGGTAGATCTTATTAAAAAACTACAAATATTTCTTCTTCTCCCTTCTGCTATTGCTGAGAAATAAAATAGCTCTACCTCCTTTTGCCAATAAATCACATTAAGGTCACACAGAGGAGCAGCAGGATATAAATGTCTTGTATGCAAAATCAAACTCTGTTTGGGGTGTAAATGTGATACAAATGCCATCCAAAATATGCTTGAAAGAGAGAACTGAAGTACTGGCGCATTAGGTTTCGCAATTTATTTACAGAGTGGAAGTCACTGAAATCTACTTTTCCCTAAACTATCTGTTCCCAAGCTTTAAACATTCAATAACTTCTCAGCCAGGGAATGTGCTTCTTTTTCCACCCCTCCCCTCTGTTTTCTCTGTGGCCTGCCCTATCGTGTGCTAAATATATTATTGCAACACATTACTTCGGTCCAGAGCTTTGAAACCTTCACGCGAGGCTCTAGGAATCTCGCAGACAAATCACCGAGCAGAATAAACTGATTGTCTATTCTGGATTCCTTTCTGGTAAGGATTAAAAGGAAATCCCCAAAGATTAGTTCAGGAAACAAACCCAAGGCTGTTACTTGTCAAACAGCCATGAGTTTTCACGCTCAGCCTATGCATTTTGGACTTTTTTTTTTTCCCCCAAGTCTTCTGTATGAACAGTAAAAGTTTCGTTTCACTCAAGTTGTAGGACAATCATAGAATGGTAAGGTTGGAAGGGACCTCAAGGATCATCTAGTTCCAACCCCCTGCCATAGGCAGGGACACCTCCCACTAGCACAGCTCACTCACAGCCTCGTCAAACTTGCCCTTGAACACCTCCAGGGAGGGAGCAGCCACAACATCCCTGGGCAACCTGTGCCACTGTCTCACCACCCTCACTGGAAAGAACTTCCTCCTAACATCCAGTTTAAATCTCCCCTCTGCCAATCACCCCACCATCAGAATATACTTTTAAGATTACAGTCTTGGGTTTCATTTCAAGTTTAGATGGACTGTGTATATCTTTCTTCACACCAAGATTTCATGAGTTGCTTTCATGACCTACAGAAGACAGACACCTGCACTACTCACACTTTTGTTTTCAATAGATTCATATTTAGCTGGGTACAGCTGATGTATGGGAGAGACCATCTTGGAATGGATAAGCCATGAATAATTCCAGATCTTGAGCTACCATAAGCACCTTCATCCCACATCCTTACTCTGAACACAACTTTTTCTTTTATTTTAAGATTTTTTTAATTTTTTTTTTTTTTAATTAGTCAATGGATGCCAGACTGGGGTTATGGACTTAATTAATTTTATGTCTGTGACATGCTCACTGTATAATTGTACCGAGCTGTGCACTATTAGATAATTAATTTTGCTTCCTCAAAAGAAGAATTCAATTTGTTTAAAATTATTTTAGCTCCTTCAGAAAGAAAGATGTTATTCCCCTTCAAAAAGCCATCAAACTACGTGATAAAGCAACCCCACTCTGGTAATAAAAGACTATGGCACTGAAGTGGTTACAAACCATTTTGTTCAACCAGACTATTTACAAGTAGCAACAGGGTATCTGTTTCCTGTCATCTCCATCATATATCTTGAGGCAGAGAGATTGGAGCCCAATTACAGCCTGATATCTAATCAATACACACCTTATTCCTAGAGCAGGAAGTAAAGGAGGAGGCCCTTGGGAGCCAGAGTTCAAATTACTCTGCTGTCGATTCCAGATAGCAGCTAATGATAGGATACATTTCTGGAAAGGGGGGTGGGTGGGAAGGGCAGCACAGTTTAATGGGATTGTTAATACAAGGAACACAAATGTATATTAATTTAGACATCTGCTTCTGAATTCCAAAAGCCCTGCATGAAATCAGAAGTGACCCAATTTGTTATTCACTCCTTCAGCGTTTGGGACTTTGTTCAAATAAAGAATTCAAGTGACAAAAGCAGTCCAAAAATCTTTGCATGAGGTTTGGAAACTACATTTGGTTAGATTCCTGCCCCTCCTGCCTTCCTAGAGTTGCATTTTTCTTAATGAACAAGGACTCACTTTCTTAAGGATATGAACTTTGTATAGCTCTAGAGACTTTCAAGCAAGTTGCTGAGCACTTCTCTTTCCCAGCTGACCAGTTACACTTATTCTGGTGAGTCTGCATGGACTCATTAGGTCAAATGGGTTTAAAGTGGCAGAGGGGAGATTTAAACTGGATGTTAGGAGGAAGTTCTTTCCAGTGAGGGTGGTGAGACACTGGCACAGGTTGCCCAGGGAGGTTGTGGAGCACAGAAGCACCAAACGTGATCTTTGATCACGTTTGGTGCTTCTGTGCTCCACAACCTCCCTGGAGGTGTTCAAGGCCAGGTTGGATGAGGTCTTGAGTGAGCCCCTATGGCAGGGGCTTGGAACTAGATGATCTTTGAGGTCCCTTCCAACCTTACCATTCTATGATTCTATGACATCCTGCACTTGACTCAAGACAGCTGCCCACTGTCCCTTGGTGAGTCACTGACCAAGTTTGAGAAGATAAACCTTGGACCTATTTTTTTCCCTATCTACTTCTCACTTTGTCGATTAGCCAAAAAAAAAAAAATAACCTCTCCTGCTTAATTCCTTCTTATTCTCAGAAATGGTTCCAAAAGCTGAGTTTCACATAGTGGTCTTTATGAAAGTGTTGTGAGTTTTTTCTGTCTTCCAAGAATTACCCTAACTCAGAAATGTAAAATATGAAGAGTAAATAGTCTGAATAATCAAAGAAAATCACATGCTACACTCAGTACTCCAAGAAAGAGAATGAAGCACAGGGGCATAATAAATCTTGTTAGTACTTAGCTTTCAAAATGGTCTGGAAGGCTGCCTAGTAACACGGATTTCTTCTAGGTTTAATACAGGTTTGATTAGCCAGAAAATCATTGTCTTTTTCTAAGCAGCCAGAAAACAGACCTAAAAAAATCCCCAGTAAACAAAAGCAAGCAACAAAAATCTCATCCATGGTTCTCTGGTTGGAGGCACTGCAGCAGGCTCTAAGGTTCTTAGCTTCAGAGGCCAGCACCTCAAGCAAGGCTGCGTGAAAAGCAGGTAAATCCTCACAAGGAACAGAGGGACAAAGACCTTCATGTCCCTAACTTGATTTTTTACATACCTAAATCTGGTCTTGGATCATGATATGCTTCAGTTCCTCATCATTACTGGGTGAGTAATCCTTCCTCTCTCCTGTCTTAACTATTTGTCCATCTTAACTACTTAAATTCTTCCAGCCATTGATCATTGCAATACATCTGTACAATACTTGGTACAATTTCAGCTTGGGATTTCTTAGTCTGACTCAACAGTGCTATTGCTAATACAAGAGTTTCACATAAATGGGGCCCCAAGACTGAATGATACCTCTAAGTGCTGCTGTACTACAAATAAATAATTATATGATATGCATAAATCTTGCATTTTTAATGCTGAAGTCCCATGAGACAGAAAAAAAGATTTTAAACGAGACAAGAACTTTCTAATTATACTGCATGTTGATGATCTTGGAATAGGTACAAAAACCATTAAAGACTTTTACTTTTCTTTTCTTTTTTTTTTTTTTCCCCCTGCCTCTTAAATAGGAAAAATCTTTTCATCAAACATAGATTGAAGCCAGTGATAATGCAACTCTGGCTTACTAAATAATAACAGTGCAGGGCTTTCTAAATAGCCTACTTCAAATAATGACTTATATTATCCTAAATTCAAAAGCAAACAACTGGGGAGAAGGAAATCGCTAAACGAAGAGCAATATTAAATCCCAGAGGGTGAATGTGTTCTGCTAAAGGTGTGGTCTTAATGGAATTTGACCTATATCCATAATTTTGCTGTCGCTCAGTGCCAGCTCTCACAGCACAAAGACAGCATATGAGCAGGGTGTGAACACAGCCAGTAGCTGCCTGAAGCAGCAGGACTCCAGAAGGGAGTACAGGCATGACCCCATTGCCTATTGCCCTGCCACACAAGCCCAGGACAGCTGGGCTAGCTGGCTGGCACTGCCGTTTAGAAAAGGGCTAAGGTGTGCTGGATGGTGGCTACCACTCAGCGTGGGTTGGCCTCTCACAGCAGGAGCAATCAGATCCTCCAGAATCCTGGCAGCAGCAACCCTATGGGCTCAGTAAATCAACCCAAGCCCCTTCGTGTCTTGAGGTGTTCAGGGCACAGAAACAAAGAGGTGGTGACTACCTACTAGGTTCATAGCCCTTGGAAGATGAAATGGGATAAAGGCAGCTCACTAACCTAATCTCAGCTGAACTGTTGGATGAACTTCCAAAAATATCCTTGAATTGGCATTCTGCATACAGCTGTGTTTATGAAAGGCAATGTCATGTATGTAAATAAATTCAGATGCTGCTTGAGTTATTTTAAAACAATCAGTAGAACACTAATCATTTTATAGGCACAATCTTATCCTAAGAAAGTGACAACTTGGTGTGTGTATACATGTACTAGAAGTTAAAGTTACTGTTCCTTGCATCTCCAGACAGACATTAAACAAGACGTAGACTTGTCTTACAGCTAGCTACAAATGTCATTTAGCCAGAGCTCTTGGGGCCTCATCCTAGGTGAAGCTGACTATTGGTAGGAATTAGAAATACTTCAGCAGCATATGAAACCCCTTCCATGAACATCAGCTCCTCCACTGCAACCTACCAAAGGGGAGAAGACAAGCATCATCAGGGCTGCAGCTCCTCGTCAGCAACCTGGTGTGTTCACAGGATTCATCGGTTCATAGAATTATAGAATAGAATCATAGAATTACCCAGGTTGGAAGAGACCCTCCAAGATCATCCAGTCCAACCTATCACCCAGCCCTAGCCAATCAAGACCATGGCACTAAGTGCCCCATCCAGGCTTTGCTTCAACACCTCCAGGGACAGCAACTCCACCACCTCCTTGGGCAGCCCGTTCCAATGCCAATCACTCTGTCAAAAACTTCCTCCTAACATTCAGCCTAAACCTTCCCTGGCACAACTTGAGATTGTCCCCTTGTTCTGTTGCTGGTTGCCTGGGAGAAGAGACCGACCCTCACCTGGCTACATCATAGGGTCATAGAATGATTTGAGTTGTAAGGGACCTTGAAGACCATCTAGTTTCAAACACCCTGCATTGGCAGGGACACCCTCCACCAGTCCAGACTGCTCAAGGCCTCATCCAAGCTAGCCATGAATACCTGCAGGAAGGGGGCATCCATGACCTCCCTGGGCAACCCGTTCCAGTGTCTCACCACCCTCACTATAAGGAACTTCTTCCTAATATCCAGTTCAAATCTACTCTCCTCATGCTTGAACCCATTCCCCCTCATCATGAATACCTGCAGGAAGGGGGCATCCATGACCTCCCTGGGCAACCCGTTCCAGTGTCTCACCACCCTCACTATAAGGAACTTCTTCCTAATATCCAGTTCAAATCTACTCTCCTCATGCTTGAACCCATTCCCCCTCATCCTGTTACTACAAGCCCTCACAAAAAGCCACTTCACAGCTTTCTTGCAAGCCTCCTTCAGGTACTGGAAGGCTGCTCTAAGGTCTCCCCAGAGCCTTCTCTTCTCCAGGCTGAACAGCCCCAAGTCTCTCAGCCTGTCCCCATAGTGGGGCGCACCAGCCCCCGATCATCTTTGTTGCCCTCCTCTGGATGCACTCCAGCATGCCCAAGCCCTGCTCCCCTGGACAGGGAGGGTACTGTGAAGCCAGGCTAGATCCAGCCTGCTGCTGGGCCTTGGCCAGGAAGCACGTGTATCACTGAGCTCCTTGTCTTTAAATCCATTAATTATCTCACAGTGTAAACAGCTTTAGAGGACTGTGCTTGCCTGCTCATAGAGAGATAATGCAGTTTAACCACTCTGTGTTCTAACTTCATTGCTGAACAGATACAAACAAGGTTGCAGAAATACCTGAGCAAAACAGAGAGATGACAAATAAACTTCCTGGATTTGGCTCCTATCAGCCCACAGCAGCTTGCCATGGTAATTACCTCAGCTGGACTAAGGCAAACCATGGGCATCACCTGAGCTGAGTCAATGATGATGCTCCTTCTGCCTTCAAGGGAGCAAGGACATCACCTTTTAAGAAAGCCTGAACTTTGCACTTGTTTTCCTAAAATATACCACAGAAACAAATCTGTTAGCTTAGCTGTAGCAGTCCCACAGCAATCACATAGTATCCAGCAGTCTTCTGCTTAACAACCAAAAAAAACAAAGGCCCTTTACAGACAGTGTCTGGATAGTCAAAATATATAAGAGTGACTGGTGGCTTTATGCCACAATATCCCACACCAGAGTTCTCTAACTCAGGTGGCTGTTCTATTAAAGCATCATTGCCCCTATTTACTCTTTGATGATTGGAGAGAAATCTGAGACTGAGGGTATCATCTCTCACAGTCTGTTATATACTATATTATCACCTTTTTGCCAGCATTAGCCTCCAGAGATGATACAACTAGAAATATGAATACTTCCATTAATGTTAGCCCTGGTTTCATTTACATTTTCCTTTTAGAGCAGAGTCCTGCCTGGCCAGGTGAAGGAGTTGTATGGTGAACTGCTAACACAGTGAGAGCTAGAGACAATACAGCCTCATAACAAAGTAGGAAGAGAGCTTAAACTTGCATGCTGAAAACAACTCAAGTCCACCTTGAATTTCATGCATCAGCAATGCATCTTTCTCTTTAGACACAACCCAAAATCTGGTGGCTAAACCAGTGCCACTGCCATTAACCTCATCCTGATCTCCAGGGTCCAAAGAAAGAACTTAAAATGAGGGTCATTTTATAGCACAAAAGTTACCCTGTAGAAGACTACAAAACCACAGGATTGCAAAACCTTGATGGTGATTGCAAACTCCCCTCACAAATGCTAATGAATTGTTTTCTTTTCTTTTTTTCCCCCTCCAATCCTGTTGTTTCCAATGAAAACACATCGAGGCTTTGTTGCTGAGCACTTTCTCCCACAGTGCCCTGCATAAAGACTTGCTTGTGCACCCTCTGGAATGTGCTTATTCCAAGATGTTTAATTGTCATTTCTTCCACCTTACATCAGATGGAAGCCTGTCACATGCATTAATTAGGTCGATAAAAATATGCTTGAAAACCCTACCATTTAAATACGAAAGACAGAAACAAGCACTGTAATTTCCAAAAATGACTAATGTCTTGCTGAAGTTAATTCTCTGGATTGATGGCCTAATTGTCAACGTGGCTGAGGTAAGGCATACAGTAAGCTTTCAGGCTGCTTGGCAATGAACACCTCCTTGCTAACATGTAAATGACAATTTTTTCAGCTGATATTCCCAACGATGAATTGGATTTAAATGAAAGGCTTAGCCCTGGAACAAAGAACAAGCTGCCATTTATTGAATGCACACGCATACAGAGGAAGGGGAAACCAGGTCCAGTCATGGAGACCTTGGAACTGGAGATTGAGAGTCATCCTGTGTGATTGTATGTGCAAAGCAGGAGAGAGGAGATTAGAACTTCATCACAACAGCAGCATCCTGTCTCCAGTAGCATCAGCTCCAGATGCCTCAGAGTAATGTATAAACACCCTGTATGTGGTGTTCATTTTAACTCCCTAAAGTAATCACCAGTTTAGATAAGACCTTTCCTAGCCATAAAGCCCAGGCTGAATTGACCCCCTCAAAATGATATAAATGAGGAGGAACTTCATTGATAGCAGTGGCATTGCAGCAAGGGCTTAGCCACACTAAGACTGGAGAGGAGTGGCAGGGAACATGCACAGAGCTTGAAACAGCCAGGGTCAGGTAACAAACCCTGTGTGCCAGCTCTGTTCCTGCAGCAGCACTGACATACCTATGCACATCAACAGGAGTTTCTCTTTCTTGTCCCAGTAAGGAGAGCTAGCAGCCAGAGTTTCCTAGGGACATTATCCCCTTCCCACCTCACACTCCTCTGACATCCAGCATGACTTTCTGCTCCCATCCAGACATGTTTCTTCTCTGTGGTTGAAGATAGGTAATGTAGAGAAGTCCAGTAATTATCTCCACATTGTTGCCACTCTGCTACAGGCCATACCTTGACTACTGTGCCCAGTTTTGGGCACCACAGTATAAGAAAGGTATTGAAGTACTGGTGCAGGTACAAAGAAGGGCAGCAAAGATGAGGGAATTGGGGAGCACGTCTTAGAAGGAGAGGCTGAGGGAGCTGAGATTCCTTAGCCTGAAGGAGAAGAGGCTGAGGAAAGACTTTACTGTGCTCCACAGCTCTCTTAAACAAGGTTGAGAATGTGACTGGTGTTGGCTGCTTCTCTGAAGTAGCAACAGGACAAGAGGTAACAGCCTCAAGCTGCAGCAGGGGAAGTTGAGTTTGGGTATTCGGAAGAATTTCTTTACTGACAAAGTGGTCAGGCATTAGAACAGGCTGCCCAGGGAGGTGGAGGAGTCACCTTCCCTGAAGATGTTAAAAAAATGAGTAAGTGTGGCACTTCAGGACAGGGTCTAGTAGCGATAGTGGTCTTGGGTTTATGGTTGGACTTGATAACCTTAGAGGGTCTTTGCCAACCTGAATGATTCTCTGATCAGAAGATTTGTGCAGAAGGGGGATACTGAGAGACCACCACTCCAGTGTCACTGCCTTCCAGTCAAGAGCCATCCATGAAACAGCACTCACTAAGCTGCAACACTACAGATGTCCACAGTTGCACGCTCACTGCTGGAGTCACAGTGAACTCGGGGAAAAAGCTTCCAGAAAAGGAAAAATATTGCAACCCAATCCCTAATGTTTGGTGTATTAAGGCCTGTTAAATTGTATTGTAATATTAGGACACATTCACAACACAAAAAGCTGCTTATTTGCACCCCAAGAAGTAAAATGGAAGTGTTGGCATCAGTGGGGTAACAGCGTAACTTGTAGAATCAAATATAAAATGAAAAAAGAAAAAGCAAGTCAAACTTTCCCATTTCCCTGTGTTTACACAGTCTTTCAGACTTCAGGGAATTCAGCTCCTTGACTTTTATAGCCCTAAAAAAAAAAAAAAAAAAAGACTTACTGAAGTAGCAACTTAATTGTCCTAGTATTAATGGCTTTTACTTTTCCTGGGAGAAAATTCTGCTGTTTGTTTTGCATGACCAGAGATATATGCAAAATGTGCCTGGAGAAAATATACAATGAATTGCTTTCTGAAAAACTAACCCAGGTTTATATTAGTACATCAACAGTGTTTGCTTTCATGTAATTCTGACATCCAGTGTCAAAACAGATGCATGTCTTTATAAAACACATGCAGAACTGTATTCAAAGCATCTCAGATAAAACATCTCCCATTCGCTCTTCTCATGATCTGTATCTTTTAGATTTATAGCAACACTTATCTGAGGAGGTCAAAGTGTTCTGCAGCACAAAAAACCCTGAAAGTCAGAACATCCCAGATGAATAGCAAGCATAATTATGATATTATAATATTTTACAGTTCTAAATCTGGTGTTCCAGTAGTCAGACACAGAGAGGTTAAATACTTAGCTTGAAAGAAGCCCCTGTAAACTAGCTCTACCTTCTCTCCCTATTTGTGGCTTTTTTCCTGCCTCTCCTGACCAAAGAGAAGAGTTCAGTGGCATTAGCAAGAGCAGTTAGGGACTGACACTAGCTCCCTTTCCCCAAAACACTCACTCTGAAGTAGAGGCAGCAGAAGAGGTCTTTTAGACATCCCTCATCTACCCCAGTTCATTTCCTGACCTGTGAGTGCCACACTCCCACCAATTCTGCACAGGAACTAACCCAAGGAACTAAGTCAAAGGCATGCAGTAAATACTACCACCCAAAATGTTCTTCCCTTTTCTAACATGTGAGTTTGGTTTTGATAAAGAGAAGGTCTGAAGTCGTTTTAAAGCTTAAAAGGAACTAATTTCTGGTTGGCTTCCTAATTAGAGCAGACCTGAAATATTACATCACTAGTATAATATAGGTAGTTCTTTAATTCTCACCAAGTTATCATCTTCCAGCATGATCTACAGACAGCCAAGCCTGACATCAGCACATAGTTGGGGTTTTGATTTCAATAAACCATAATTTTTAATACACAGATCAGTCAAAGTGAGTTCTCTCAGGCAATTAACATGTAATTAAAGCAATAATATCCTTAGTAGAATTCAAAGGCAATTACTACAGTGAGCTGCACACACATTTACCTGTATTGAACCAGATGTGGGCTCTAACCCACAAGCAAATATTCAGAACCCTTGTAAGGGGGTTATGAACTTATCAGAACTTTCAAAAAACTCAAAGTATGGATCTGAACCCTACTGATGACCTCTTCCTCCTACAGAAAATGACTGTTTATATGAGTGGTTTGGTGGGTCCAAAACCCAGACCTGATGACCTGCTTCTGAAACTTCCCTCTTCCCACCAAATGATTTTTAAAATCCAGATCAGATTTCTGTGTCTTGGGCTGGGCTTAGATGATGCCTGCTTTCCCTGCTTTATCTTTGATTCACTGCTCAGTGTTAAGCATCAACCAACTTACTTGACAACAGCAGATTATACAATGCCAGTTCTACCAGAGAGAAATCCAAGATACAGTAAAGACTAAGATACCCAAGACTGTAAGAGAGTTGGGAGCAGACTGAGCCACAGGCTCCTCCTTTCTCTCCTTACTTGTGGGATTGTATTTTCTCTTCATTTTGTTTTCTTCTCTGCTTAAAATAGTCATGGCTTATTGAGAGCCTTAGCAGGGAGCACAAGTCAAATATACCTGTTTACCTAGAGAGTGCAGTGTGTCAAGATGATGCATACCTTGGAGTTATATGCCACATGATACCTAAACATGCTGGATAGCTTGTCTACTTAATTGGAGTATGTGGTTGTCTGTCAAATAACTAAATTTTGGGGCAGTGAGGGGCAAGGAATGGGAGAGGAGAGCAGCACAGATAGGTTGGAAGAAGCAGAGATCTTGTGAAGATTTTAAGACATAGCTACAAGTTCTGATGATGTTGAGAGGCTGTGTCAAGAAAAGCTTGTTCATATCTAGCCCAAAAGTTACTATGCTTTGAAAAAAGGAGAACTGCTCTGTTGTCACAGAATCATAGAATGGTAAGGTTGGAAGGGACCTCAAAGATCATCTAGTTCCAACCCCCTGCCATAGGCAGGGACACCTCCCACTAGCACAGCTCACTCAAGGCCTCGTCCAACCTGGCCTTGAACACCTCCAGGGAGGGAGCAGCCACAACCTCCCTGGGCAACCTGTGCCAGTGTCTCACCACCCTCACTGCAAAGAACTTCCTCCTAACATCCAGTCTCAATCTCCCCTCTGCCAGTTTAAACCCATTGCCCCTTGTCCTGTCATTGCAAGACCTTGTAAATAGTCCCTCCCCAGCCTTCCTGTAGGCCCCCTTCAGATACTGGAAGGCTACTATAAGGTCTCCTGGAAGCCTTCTCTTCTCCAGGCTGCAGAGCCCCAACTCTCTCAGCCTGTCCTCATAGCAGAGCTGCTGCAGTCCTCTGATCATCTTCGTGGCCTCCTCTGGACCCGCTCCAACACTTCCATGTCCTTCCTGTGCTGGGGGCTCCAGAACTGCACACAGGACTCCAGGTAGGGTCTGAGGAGAGCAGAGCAAAGGGGCAGAATCCCCTCCCTTGCCCTGCTGCCCACACTGCTCTTGCTGCAGCCCAGCACACAGTTGCTGTCTGGGCTGCACTCACACTGCAGGCTCATGCTGAGCTTTTCATCACCCCAGACCCCCAGGTCCTTTTCCTCAGGGCTGCTCTCCAGCCATTCACCACCCAGCCTGGAGTTGTGCTTGGGATTGTCATCTCTACTGAGATGATGGTGATGTTTAGGGCCCATTCCTTAAACAATCCATCAGTGTCAAAGAGCATGGCACTCCTGGCAAGATGCAGGGCTCACAAGCAGTACTGCAGGTCTACACTCACTGACTGGCAGTCATTGGGAAAATGCTCAGGGCTTACATTGCCCACTGATGACTGAGCACTGTGGGCCAACTTCATATACTCAAAGAAGGTTGGACCAAGGCTAAAGTAAAGCTCAAAAGATGCAAAGGACCTGTGCAAGCACCATATCTGCTGGTCACTGCACTGACAAGCTGAAACTTGTATTAAAGAGGAGCAAGATGTAAGTGTTTTGCTATAAAGCAGATGTGAAATAGATACTAACTCTTTCCACAGCAATCTATTGTACTGTACTTGGGCCAGCAGGGCCCTCTTGATTTAACTAGGAATTAGACATCAGAGAGGAGCAATAATACTCAGTAAGGAAGTATTACCAACTAGATTTCATTTTCAGATGGTTATTTCCTGTTCTGGCATCAGGCTTCATTCTGCTTGTGGAGTACATATTATAAATATTTTTTAATAAAATCAGTGCAAAATTACCCACAGGCAGGGAGAGAATAAATTAACAGGCTACTTAATTGAGCTCTTTTCAAGATTCTCAGCATCAGCTGCAACTGAGGGAAATAAGGAGGAATGTGAAATTTGCCACTTGACAAGACACCAGCCCATTTGTTCCCCCAGCCTGCTCCATGCAGCAGTTAATTTTTAACCATTTTAAATGAAAAAGCAAAGATCAATACAGCAGCTTGGTTACAGAAGCACTGTACCCAAAACAAATGCCAGTTTCAAGAAAAGGGAGAATTATTCATAGAATCATAGAATGGTAAAGTTGGAAGGGACCTCAAGGATCATCCAGTTCCAACCCCCTGACATAGGCAGGGACACCTCCCACTAGTACAGCTCACTCAAGGCCTCATCCAACCTGGCCTTGAACACCTCCAGAGAGGGAGCAGCCACAACCTCCCTGGGCAACCTGTGCCAGTGTCTCACCACTCTCACTAGAACGAACTTCCTCCTAACACCCAGTTTAAATCTCCCCTCTGCCAGTTTAAATCCATTGCCCCTTTTCCTGGCATTGCAAGACCTTGTAAATAGTCCCTCCCCAGCCTTCCTCCAGGCCCCCTTCAGACATTGGAAGGCTACTTTAAGGTCTCCTCAAAGCCTTCTCTTCTCTAGACTGCAGAGCCCCAACTCTTGTAGCCTGTCCTCATAGCAGAGCTGCTGCAGCCCTCCGAGCATCTTCGTGGCCTCCTCTGGACCCCTGGATTCCTCCCTTAGTGCTTCAGAAGGCAGTAACTTGAATTGAGGGCTGTTCAAATCCTTCCTGATTTGAGTGGATATCAGGGACCTGAGAAATTCTGAGGATCCATGCCTCTATCCTTACTCTTTCATTTTTATGTGTAATTGAGGAAAAAAAAGTTATTAATTCACTTGACCCTTCCAAACTCCAGGAGAAATGCAAGCACCTTTCTTTCAATTGTACTTTTAGAGAATCATTTTGAAAGATCCATTTCCCAGCCTCAGCGAGACTGTCAGGCATTTTAGAGGAACACAAAATCTTTCCCACTTTGATTTTTCCTTTAACATCAGTTAATTTCTATTTGCTCTTCCTCCCCAATTTCACTAATGCCCTTTTTGTGTAGGTATATTTGTCCATTACGATCTACAGAACAATCACCCTAATTGATCCAGCGTTAACCTCTAACAGTTCAAGATCCAGACTGTTTTCATCTATTGCTCAGTCCCACTTCAGCATTAATTCCCTATAGTGCTTACATCTCTGTCACCATTGCCACCCAGCCCTTTAACAAGCAGCACTGCTAAATAAATGCCACCACAAACTATCTTTGCAAGAGTGTGGAAAAATCACCCCCACCCCGCATCCCGTAACAGTTTGGTTTTGCCTCGTGTTGTATATAATGATAAATTTCATACAGGTGTCACATTTTTTAGTGGAGGGTGAGGATTGATGGGGAGCAGTGGAATGATCCATCATCGGAGGCAGGTGGCACAGTATTGGAATTTCAGAAATCTGCTCCCAATCACATCCACTGCTGGATGACTCAGTAACGACCCTATTTGCGATGCGTTACTGAAAATCAATGTGCCGCATTCAAGGTCAATGTACTGTTAGAAAACTCCTTAAGCACTGATGGATGGATTGTGTTCATTCAGAATAAATGTGAGAAGAAAGTGACAGCTGAGCAGTCCCAATAGTTTTGCCAACTTTAAGAGAACGGCTTCCTTCTGGAGAGAGAAAGGAGATTCCCTAGGGGATTACATCATTCCTTGTTTCCTTTGTTCTTTCCCTTTTGAGCATTTAGGTAATTGTTTAATGTATCTATCTTCCTGCAATTAGGGGGCTTCAAAGTCTGAAGACAAATACCGACTAACAATCTTTATGGACTTCTCTGTATGAATAATATTAATCATTATGAAGGACTATCAAAGTTTATAAGGATTAAGTAGACAGGCGAAAACATTTGAGGAAGAAACTAAACCCACAGACAGGTAGAAGAAAAAAAGCCACTTCTGCAAGGAGCTCTAAAGATAAAATCCCAAGTAGAAAAAAAAATACATGGTCTTGATTTTTCTGTTATTACAGTAGTGAACAAGATACTTAGTGTCTTTACATATCTTTACATATTTTTCAACTCTCTAAGTGGTTTTGCATAACTTTAAATGTTTTAAATTAGCTGGGAACTTGCCATGCATGGTAAAACAGATTTTCGCTTATACAAGATCCATGCTTATAAATAAAGCTATCTCACTTTTCCTTTTAGCAATGGGATGGGATATCTTATTCAACTAGTTTGCTAAATATGAATTAATGACACTTCAGAGACTCCTTCCAGAGGGAGTCAGAAATTACTCTGCTTTTCTTTTCTGAGAAATAATGAAATTGGGTTTTAGTTGGTGGGGGAAAAAAAAAAAAAAAAAAAAACGGAAAACAGGATTGATAGCTCACACAAACAGGAAGGGGGAAAAGTGTAATTTACCATGCGGTTCACCAGCAGCTAAATCTGTTCACTTGACACAATAAATGATGTCAGGCTTCCTCACCCACTGTGTCAACAAAATGGGTGTTGTCAAAAACATTAAGACATCTTATTGACAAACTCTCAAGTCATTATACTCTTTGAAGTGGTTTTGTCTTCTGCCTAAAATTATTGCACCGACAGCATCGATTCATCTGATACATTGATAGTGCAGCAACAAGCTCCAGGGAGGATTCTGAATACAGCCAAAGCAATCACCCAGGCAAAGTTATTTTTTTACCCTCTCGGTAAGATGGAGAGGTGCTGGGTTATCAGGGATGAGCAGTTAATTCCCAATATTCAAACAACCAGGTCTCCACAAGAAAAGAGTTTTTTGCCATCATAAAACACCTAGGCAGAGCACTGTTAAAAAGAGGTTGCTTTGCATCAGGAGCTATCAACTAGGGGTTAAGTGCAAATACATCATCTTTAGCAGGTTACTGCATATTATTTCAGCCAGATTATATTACTTTGCTGAGTACTTTAGGGAGTACAAAGCTTCCGACACATCTTTCCTCACTCACACTGTTGTACTGAACTCTGTTAGATCAATGCCACGAGGAAAATCTGAATGCTTTTGCCAAGAGAGTTATGTTTGTCAAATGGGATTTGGACAAAAATATGTGAAATAATTCAATCATTGTAAGTTAAGAACTGGAAAGGAATTAAGGCTCATCTGAGAGGTCAAAGGGTGAGTGCACACAGCAGTTTCTTTCCCAATCTAAACTGATGTGGCAAAGTAAGGGTTAGGTCAGGCAGGGCCATCTGCGCTGCTGCTGCTGCCTATCAGTAACTCTTCTGCAGACAAATAGAGCACATCAGAAGTGTGATTTACAAGTTTAATACATCATAGACCTAATCCTCCTTTTATGCCAATGTGAATCAGCAGTAGCTTCATGAAAGCCACTGGCATATAAAAGCATAAAACCAAGATGGGAGGGAACCAAATTTCCTGGGATTGATAATGGGATTGAGTATTTATTCACCATAAGGAGAAAAAAAAAAAAAAAAAGGTAAAAAGGCCCATTTATTTTTTTTTCCCTCTCTTCTCTTTGTTTTTCTGCTGTACAGAAGAGTGCTCAGCCAGCACAGATTCAATACTGTGAACTCCAGCACTCTTTATCATAGAATGATAAGGTTGGAAGGGACCTCAAGGATCATCTAGTTCCAACCCCCTGCCATAGGCAGGGACACCTCCCACTAGCACAGCTCACTCAAGGCCTCCTCCAGCCTGGCCTTGAACACCTCCAGGGAGGGAGCAGCCACAACCTCCCTGGGCAACCTGTGCCAGTGCCTCACCACCCTCACTAGAACGAACTTCCTCCTAACATCCAGTCTAAATCTCCCCTCTGCCAGTTTAAACCCATTGCCCCTCATCCTGTCATTTTACAAGGTCTTGTATAGTCCCTCCCCAGCCTTCCTGTTGGCCCCCTTCAGATACTGGAAGGCTACTATAAGGTGTCCTCAAAGCCTTCTCTCTCCAGGCTGCAGAGCCCCAACTCTCTCAGCCTGTCCTCATAGCAGCGCTGCTGCAGCCCTCTGATCATCTTTGTGGCCCTCCTCTGGACCTGCTCCAACAGTTCTACGTCCTTGCTGTGCTGGGGGCTCCAGAACTGCAGCACATCCTCTCTTGGTTTTTGCTAGCGGGGTTGGTGTGGTAGGTACAGCCAGGGGATGCTGCAGCCCTGCCTCCTCACTGAGAGTTGCTTACTTTGCTCTCCCCCTTGTTGTGTTTGGCAGCTCCCAGACCCATAGACCAGCATCAGGGACTAATAAGCAGGTCGCCTGATCCCACCACAGCCTCTCGCATGGGCTCCAATCGTGTGCCATTAAGCATTTGGCTTGCTGTCAACGTAAAGTACAGAACTGAAGATGGAAGCAGGCTCAGAGTGCCAGTTCTGTCCACTGTGGATTTGTGATTAAGCTTTGCCATTAAAACACAGTATATAAAACATTAATTCAAGCCAAAATTATAGACTCGGGTAATATATTGAATTACTGTGCCAGCAATCCGCAACAAAAATACACTGTACAAATAAGTCAAAGAATCTGATGTCAAAAATACAGATAATGAAAGTAAATTATATAAGTGTAATTAATAAAGGCTTGGAATGGAAATTTCCAGTGCGTACTGGCTGAGCCTGGATCTACTGACTGTCCACAAACTGTTCTAAATTTAAGCTGGGATAGTAATGACCATCTTCTTATGTTTTCTTTAAATGGTATCTTGTATATCAGGAGGCATCTCGGAGTCTCCACTAAACTGTTTTAATTAAACTAGCCATTATCTTTTATTAGTTCCAACTTGACCGCATTCAGATGAGAAATAAAGATGCCCATAAACCCCAGACTTTGACATGAAGGAATCCATTCCTGCACAAGCATTCACAGCTGCTATCTGGTGCTGCCTCAACTCCAGAGATAACTGCTACTGTTTTGCTGGACTTGTCATGTAGCCTGGAAATCTGACAGGGCTTTGTTGTGATCCATTTTCAGTCTGCGTGCTGCCTTTTTCTAAGTATTTGTTGTGCTTTGCTCAAACCCCTGAGCTTGGGTGGCCTGGGTGAAGGATTATGAGATTCTGCTACTAAGAGGAAGAAAAGGCTTCTTTTGCATGCAGCACTGCTGTTTGAAAAACACCTCTGAAAATACGGAGTGAGTGAGATAAGACACTATCTACCTTCTTCACAGCCTCTGGCCTCATGTATCCCTGATGCACTTCACTGGGGAGATTCCCATAAAAACACCAGGAAATGGCATTTCAACCTCCATGGAGACACAGATGATTGAAGTGGAATATATATACATATTGCACTGTGACATCTACACTGTGCAGAAGCAAATGTGTGTATATATTACTCACAGAAACCCAAAAGGTACTAGAGTACCTAGAGCTCAAAGTTTTGCTCCCTTGACTTTTTTTTTTTTTTTTTGTTTGGTGGCTTCTCCATTTAATGAAAGGAATGCCTTCCTAATATTTTGCATATGATGGAAGGCCACAAGCCACTGAGACTGAAAAGAGCAATCTGAGGTGTTACAGTCGTGGACTGCACTAGGTTGGAAAGGACCTCTAAAGGTTATTTAGTCCAACCCCCTTGCAGTCAGCAGGGACATCCCCAACTAGATCAGGTTGCTCAAGAGCCCCACCAAGCATGGCCTTGAATGTCTCCAAAGATGGGGCCTGTGCTGGTTGGAAGCTAATTGGAATATTTTAATGAAAATAATTATTATATTATAGGCTGTGAAAAGCAAACTCTGGTGATGTCTGCTTCGCTCATAGGCTTGCTGAGACATATAAGAACAAGGACACAAATATAGATAAGACAGAGAGAGAGTCTCTTGCTCTCTCTGGGAGCTGGTGTGTCTGCTCTCTGCTGAGTAACCTAACTAACCACTCTACTTCTAACCCACCTTGCTCATCCTCCAAACTCACCTTGCACGTAAGCCAGACCGCGGCATAAGGTAAAGGGGTGGGGAGAAGGTGGAAGGGTGGTTGGGAGCCCCTCCTGGGGAGTCTGATGTCTGAGAGGGGGATTGTGTTTCTGTATTACCTTTAACTTGTATATTTCTGTAAATATTCATGTCTATTGTGCTAAGCTGTAACCATAGCTTCAGTCCTTAACTTCCAGCTGGCTGAGTCTAGTCTGGATGATTTTCATAGTGTGGGGGGGCAGGGAACTCCCAAACCATCACAGGGCCTCCATCACCTCCCTGAGCAACCTGTTCCTGTGTTTCACCACCCTCTTCATTGCAGTTTATCTCCATGCTTCCAATCTGAAACAACACCTGTGTAACTCCTGGTGTAAACCAGTACTCTTTTCCAGACCCAGCTGCAGAATGCTCACCAGGCAGAGGTTACCATCCCACAGCCCAGCCAGCAAGAGAAATCACACAAGTCTTTGCTGGCTGCTTGAATGCAGAGTCAGGTATTTGGCTGTCTTTGCAGTCAGACAAAATTCGACTGACTTCACATTGATGTGGAGAGGGCAGCAGTCCTACAGACCTTTCCACTCCTCTAGCAGACTTTGCAGTCTAGCCCAATTTCATCCCCTGTGTTCCCAGAAGGAAATTAATCTATTTTCTTTCTTATCCACACAGATTGCCATGTCGGTACAGCTGTGCAGATCATATTATCACCCAGATTTTATGCTCTTCCTGCTCATCTTCTTCCTACTTACTTAGCAACTATTAAAGCAATTAGAAATATTATGTTCCTTCCAGGCAAGTCCTACAGAAAATTCTCTTCCCTTTTCCTACAAATGACGCCAGTGGAAAATGTTCTGGTGATGTCAGTCAGTGTAGTATCAGCATCTCTGCAGCACAGCTTTTCGGGCAGTTTATGTCATCTGGATGTTAAATAATAATTGAAGTTACTCAAAAGTGGCTTGGATGTGCTTCCAAATGCAACTCTTAAAAGTGATTCAAAGAAGTAAGAGATAGATATATTTTGATAATCTGAAGAGAGCCAATTCATTCCAAAAGCCACTTAATTACCCCCAAACTACATCATCTGGTTTATATTATCGGCTAAAAAATAGTATGGTGAAAAGGAAACCACTTGGAGAAGAGGGATTAATATTATTCCTGACTTACAGGCTGTCACAATTGAAAAACCTAATACCTTTTAAAAATTATTTGTGTATCTTCTAGGCTACACAAGGAAGACACTCAGCAAAGTCTTCACACTGAAGGAGGAAAAAGGAAGAGCTCTTCTTGCCTTGTTGCGAGCAAGCTGTAGGGTGACAGTTGCAGGGGGACTGCGATGCTGGGACAATCTGGAGGCGCCAGGCTAATTTGTCCCTTGTAGATCCTTTGGAAGCCACATGGCTTTCTGATGTCCTGCCATGTTCAGGGTATTTGCACCAGGAAAAAGAACCAAAAAATCCCCAGCAACATTCTCCACTTAGATTTAAAATTGCTCACATTCCTATTGCCTGCTATTTTATTTTTTTCCCTAGCAGTTGCAGCCAAGGAAAGACAAACCATCCAAAAGTGATGCCAACTCTCTCCTTGCACATAGAGCAGCTACTCCCCAACCTGGAGATGCCCAAATATCTGCTGGTACAGTAACTTAGTATTGCTTAACAGTAACCAAAAGCTGAAAAGTCACATTACAGCACTTCAAAACATTTAGAGCCTACAGAAAACCTTTTGTGTGAGCATTTTAAAGCTCAGAGCTCTAATCTAGGACTTCATATACTTATCGAAGTCCTTATTAATGTTACTCTATTGATTGGATATCTGAAACTTGAAAAAGATCATAGAATGGTAAGGTTGGAAGGGACCTTCCAACTAGATGATCTTTGGATCATCTAGTTCCAACCTTCTGCCATAGGCAGGGACCTCTCCCACTAGTACCGCTCACTCAAGGCCTCATCCAACCTGGCCTTGAACACCTCCAGGGCGGGAGCAACCTCCCTGGGCAACCTGTGCCAGTGTCTCACCACCCTCACTGGAAAGAACTTCCTCCTAACATCCAGTTTAAATCTCCCCTCTGCCAGTTTAAACCCATAAGATGGCCTGTGCAAACTAATTATGTCTGGCTTCCAAGTTTACATGACTTCCTTGCTCCTCTTCTAAGTCTTCTTTTTCTTAATCAATAGAGTCATAAAACTGTACAGAGATGTCAGAATTGAGAAATAAAAGGCACATCAATTATCATATAAACTGTGCAACACCTATGCATGCTCCTGAAGCATTTCTTCACCCGAGGGATCCCAAAAATATCTTAGCTTATTATCCTAATGCAGGCAGCACAATCAATCTTAACAGTTTTTTAATTAACTGAGAAATAGAATTATTTTTTTTTAAAAAAATTGGTGTCTCTCCTCTCATCAGAGCAAAGATGTGAAATAAATCATTTTTTTAATATCCTTTTTGACCACAACTGGCACAGGTTGCCCAGGGAGGTTGTGGCTGCTCCCTCCCTGGAGATGTTCAAGGCCAGACTGGACAAAGCCCTTGAGTGAGCTGTACTAGTGGGAGATGTCCCTGCCTATGGCAGGGGATTGGAACTAGATGATCCTTGAGGTCCCTTCCAACCTTACCATTCCATGATTCTATATCCACCTGTATTTTACACAGATTGGAGCTTTCATACTATGTTTTAGTTGTGAGAAGCAGCTTAGAGAGATTATTACTATTTGACTACAAGTTTAGAGCTGGCTCCCAAGCCTCCTCAAATCTGTACTTCAGAAATAGGTAACACTAATGCAAAACTGTTAAGTGAAATGAGAAATTAGGTCCTAACATATTTTTGCTCTCTGCATTTGAGTATCTCTTTCACTTTTATTATTGTCATAATCGCTGTGTATATAGACGTAAGAATTATTTTCTTCAAATCCCCTGATCTACCCAGTTCTTAAGTACATTATATTAATCTCAAATCCTCTTGCTTGCTGAATGTCACTTCAGGTAGAGGAAAAAAAAAAATTTGGAAAATATGAAGCAGAAAAGACAAACCACAAGTTCTGAAGGAACAGGCAGAGAATAAATCTTGGGTTTTTTTTTAAGCTAACCCAAAAACAGACTAGGCTAAAATTTTTTGAGTTCAGCAAGACCACCCCAACATTACATCAAAACCAGTGATGATCAGAATTTGGTCCAAATGCCTCTATTATGGCCAAGCTCTGTTAGTTCCATTGAACAGCAACTTACATCACAGAGGGAGGTAATTTACAATTTTTATAACCATCATAATTTGCAGTACACAACTAACCACATGGCCATTCTTTCAAGGCATGGAGATAAATCACAAGGAAATCAAAGGCCTGTTTAATGTTTGATGACAAATGGCTACTAGCAAACATTTACTGCAACAAATTGTTGCTAAAAACAGAGATTATGGGGAAAGGCTTAAGAAGGTGATTAGGACCACTTATTTGAAAATTCCATTGCTTTTCTGAAGGGCATGGACCACCAAGTTTCATTTAATCCTTCCTCATTTCAAGCAAGGTAATTAATGGCAAATAATGGTGAATGGATCACATGTCTGTACAGGAGTATCACAGCCATTGTGGCACTTAGATGAATGCTGTGTCAGAGGATTAATGTGGTATAATACTGCATTTGCTTTTGCAGCCTGTTATTTTAATCTTGTGAGCTGCCTTTCATCAAGGTGGGGAAATACAGTAAGGTTACTGTTGATCTCAAGCAGCTGAAGAGGATGCTGTGTGACATCCAAGTCCTTCAGTCCATAGGGGACTTTTGGCAGCTTCAAGAAGTCTTGTTGTGTGCTTTAATGGAAGGAAAGAGAATTTGCCTGTGCTAGGGAAAAGTTGGCAGGTGAACGAACAGCACAAGAGATGCCATTGTGCCAACAAGTTACTTAGTTCTGAGTATTAAGCAACGTGCACCCAAGAATCCATGGGGCCCTAAAAGTGCAGAGACAGCAAATCACTGATCTGCCACTCACTGGAGGTAGGAAAGTTGAAATCTGGCAACAGTGCAGAGCTAGATGGACCACGGTAGCCAAGCAGTCTATAGAAAATGGAATATGATCTACTCTAGAAAAGGACAAAAACCCCTAACCCTCTAGCTCTTTCTTTTTCATATACTTTCTCAACTTTCTGAGCTGAGGTCTTTAGCATTATACTAACTAATGCATCCCTGCAAGAGGCCACTCATGAACTTTGTCATGGACCAGCCTGATCCTAATGAGTAGAGACTTCTCTTGCTGAATAACAAGAGCATTTACAAGAGATGGAATCAAGCATTTAGTTATTGTCCCTATCAAATGCCCACCTATGAATGTGTCCTTCACACTCAAAACCTTTGCAGAAAAAAAGTAAAATCAGCAGGGGTGTTTGAAAATTGTTCAGAAGCAAATAATACTTCCACAAGCTGCTGCCTAAACCATAAAAGGAATTCGGAACACACTGAAGATCAGAAAAATTCCCTTAAATTCTACCCATTATATTTTCTAAAAGAGGATGGAGGAGGGCCAAAATACCTAAACAAAGCCATTTTTTTCACACAATCTCCATCCCACTGAGAAGTAATAAGTCCTGGAAATCTTATAAAGAAACCTCTTCTTGAACAGTTTACTGCCCAGATTTATAGGTCCAAGAAATGAGGATGGTTCAGATTAACTTCGTATAAAGATCTACTCTCAAGGGTTCTTCTCCAAACCAAACCTGAGCCAGAATTCTTTTTCCCCCCTTAGCTGCCCTTTTACACTGACTGAGTCATGTGAAGAGGATGGAAGAAGGCCACAACTGCATGTTTGAGAATTCCCCCAACTATGGGGAAGTCTCCAACTGCTTTGAATCACTGGAATCTCTTCTTACACTTCAACTGCAGAGGAAGGACATCAAGCACACCAGGGAGCTCTGCTAAACCACTTCATGGCTGGCACCCAGCACCTGACCTACTCTAATTGCTGTTGGGGTCAGCACTATGGAGCCTCCAAATTCAAGTGTATTATCCAGTTGTGAATACACAAAAGTAGCTGAGGGAGTTGTTTTGAGGTTTTTGTTTGGTGTGGGGTTTTTTGTTTGCTTTTTTTTTTTTTTTTTCTTCTGGCCAAGAGAAAAAAAAAATATTCACTCCCTCTGAACAAAACATTCTGGATTACATTTCATGTAAAAATTGCAGGAAAAAGTCCTTTCAGCTGAGAATGCTGAAATTAAATATTGACTTTTCTAGCTTTTAAATTTTGATTGGACACAAGTAATTCAGGGAAGTCAACATGAATTAATTGGTGCAATGCTGGGCTGCCAAACTGGCATTATTTTTATTATTATTAGTTCTAAAAATAGATTTGGCCACTCAGCAGGGACCAACTTTTCTTATAGGAGTAAAACCCCATCCTCAAACTTCTAGTAATCATCAGTTGTCCCCTCCTCTGTGTTGTGCATTGCCCCAGATAGAGCAGAGTGGATTTGGAAGAATTAGCAATGATAATCCAAACCTTGCACAATTCACCTCAGCAGGTCAAGTGAAGGTTTCAACATCTGGTTTAAGATCTTCTGAAGAAGACCTTTGCATAAGTTTGCACATGGGAACTGATTAAAAAATCAGCTCAAGTAGAGAACTTTGAAATGTGGAGTCCTCTGAAAATCTGGCAGCAGAAAGGCTACACACTCCAGAAAGGCAATGAAAGACTGGGAGGCACATGTCCTGACTTTATCTTAAATGCCTTGATTAGAGGTGAACTAACCAGACATTTTATGTGACCCTAAACCTTACCACAAGCCATAAAATACTCTGGAAATAGAGCAGTTAGGAAAAGCTACTAAAGCATGTGTTCACTGCATTGCAGGGGGAAAAGTCAAATATTGTAGCACAAAAAAAGGAGGCAGTTGAGGAACTGAAGACAAAAATGTACTAAAACTGAAAGCAGAGAACTGCCTCTTTTAAGCTATACATCCAGGTGAATGAAATGATAAAAGTAAAGGTCACAGAAACTGGTTGAAAATATTTTGAATGTCCAGACTCTCTGAACCAATTGGTGCTGTTTTCCAAGCCACTTTTTCCTGGAGGGTAGAACACAGAGCTCTGGGCAAGAGTTGAAGCAAATAAAAGCCACATCAGGCAAGCTGAAGTCATGCAATTTAATCCTGGATGTCCTCTACCCTATTATATTAATTTCTAATTACACCATACTTAGCAAAAAAAAAAAAAAAAAAGTGTTCACTAGCAGGCTGCAGAGAAAGCAAAGACTGGTGAAGTATTAAGTCAAGATATGAGATAAAGTTTTTGGTATGAATTTCCACAGGGAGAGAGAAGAGTGGTGAGATTTCATTTGTTGATATTATTACATGCTGGTAATGTGCTTGATAGTTTAAATGTCTTTGACAAATTCTATTTGAATCTATGGGTCTGCTCTCTTAATTCTGCAGTTAGCCAAAAGGAAGTTTTCTGATGTTGGTGTTGTTCTGTGGATGTATAACAGGAGTGTGAAAGGAGAATCAGAGCTACTATTTTAAACAATAGTGGTTCTATTCCAATAGTCTCATCTGAAACACAGGTCAAAAGGGGAAGGTGGTCATGAGGCTGGACTAAGAGTACAAACATGGACTTGATGGGTGGAGCACTGCTGGATAAGGAATTGGCTGGATGGCTGCACACAGAGAGTGGTGATC